>CAUYTI010144267.1:0-36961 GCA_963575145.1 Galago senegalensis | reverse complement strand
ACTTCTGATTGGCTGGCTGGGAGGTTTGATTTCCGGGAAAGGCCAGGGTTTTGGGGAAGCTGAAGCTTATTATCTAAGATGGCAGCGGGGGCTCAAAATGAGGAACAGAACTTAGGCAGTAAGCAACAAAATGGCGCTGGTCTGGCCCTCTCACTGTGAGATAAAAAAATGTTGAAAAGCACTCGGTTAAGAGTTTTTTTTTTGTTTTTTGAGACGGAGCCTCAAGCTATCCCCCTGGGTAGAGTGCCATGGCATCACGCTCACAGCAACCTCCAAGTCCTGGGCTCAAGCGAGTCTCCTACCTCAGCCTCCCAAGTAGCTGAGACCACAGGCGCCCGCCACAACGCCTGGCCATTTTTTGGTTGCAGCCATCATTGTTGTTTGGCGGGCCCGGGCTGGGGATTCGAACCCTCCACCTTACGTGTATGTGGTTGGCGCCTTAGCCGCTTGAGCCACAGGCGCCACGCCCTAAGAGTTTGATAAGAGGTACAATCTCAGGGCAATAAGAATGAGAGAAAAACATAAATAAGCCAAGGAAGAAAAGAAAGAAAAGAGAAGGTAGTGTCCTACAGACGTAGGTATAGCCTTATAAGAAGACATCATAGACTGAGTAAGGTGACTCACACCTATAACCCTAGCACTCTGGATTTTTTTTTTTTTTTTTGAGACAAAGCCTCACTTTGTTACCCTCAGTAGATAGAGAGCCATGGTGGGCTTCATAGCTCACAGCAAACTCAAACTCTTAGGCACAAGAGATCCTCTTTTCTCAGCCCCTGGAGTGGCTGGGACTATAGGACCCTACCACAATGCCCAATTATTTATATTATTTATTTATTTATTTATTTTTTGAGACAGAGCCTCAAGCTGTCGCCCTGGGTAGAGTGCAGTGGCATCACAGCTCACAGAAACCTCCAACTCCTGGGCTCAAGTGAGTTTCCTGCCTCTGCCTCCCAGGTAGCTGGGACCACAGGCTCCTGCCACAACGCCTGGCTATTTTTTTTGGTTGCAGCCATCATTGTTGTTTGGCAGCCCCAGGCTGGATTCGAACCCACCACCTTAGGTGTATGTGGCAGGCACAGAGCCGGCCAATTATTTTTATTTTTATTTTTTTTGAGACAGAGCCTCAAGCTGTCCCCCTGGGTAGAGTGCCGTGGCATTCCAGCTCACAGCAACCTCCAACTCCTGGGCTCAAGCGAGTCTCCTGCCTCCGCCTCCCAAGTAGCTGGGACCACAGGTGCCCGCCACAACACCCCGCTATTTTTTGGTTGCAGCCGTCGTTGTTTGGCGGGTCCGGGCTGGGGATTCGAACCCGCCACCTTAGGTGTACGTGGCTGGCACCTGAGCCGGTTGAGCTATAGGCGCCGAGCCCGGCCAGTTATTTTTAGAGGCAAGGTCTCTATCTTGCTCAGGCTGGTCTATAACTACTGAGCTCAGGCAATCCACTTCTCTCAGCCTTCTAGAGCGCTGGGATTTACAGGTATAAGCCACTGGCCCACCCAGCTAAAAATAGAAAAATTAGCCAGGGTTTGTAGTGGGTATCTGTAGTCCCAGCTACTTGGGAGGCTGAGGCAAAAGGATTGCTTGAACCCAGGAATTAGAGGTTACTGTGAGCTAGACTGCCATCATGGCACTCTAGCCTGGTACAACAGAGTGAGATTTTTGTCTCCTAAAAAACAAGACAAGGCTTGGCGCCTATAGCTCAACCGGCTAAGGCGCCAGCCATGTACACCTAAGGTGGCGGGTTCTAATCCCCAGCCAGGACCCGCCAAACAACAATGACGGCTGCAACCAAAAAAATAGCCGAGCGTTGTGGCTGGCGCCTATGGTCCCAGCTACTTGGGAGGCTGAGGCAGGAGACTCGCTTGAGCCCAGGAGTCGGAGGTTGCTGTGAGCTGTAATGCCAGGCACTCTACCCAGGGGGACAGCTTGAGGCTCTGTCTCAAAAAAAACAAGACAAGACACAGTGAATTGTTCAGTTACATAGGACTAAGAGGCGGTATGAAACCACCTATGATCCAGGAACCATTTTTTAGGAGAAGGAAAGGCAAACTATCTGTTGGCTCTTTCCTTTTCCTCTTTCTCATTTGTTACTTTCTTTATACCCAATGAGACATTAACTCCCCTGCATTTCCCGGTTGTGTTACATAGCTCCTCTAGGCAGCCTGGGGAAACTGATCACAAGTCTCACAGCAAGTGTTTTAGCTTACTCTGAAAGTTGAAGAAATGGCAACGGCTTTTTTGAGACAGAGTCTCATTTTATTGACTTTGGTAGAGTGCTTTGGCATCATAGCTCACAGCAAACTTAAACTCTTGGGCTAAAGTCATCCTCTTGCCTCACCCTCCCAAGTAGCTGGGACTACAGGTGCCCACCACAATGCCCAGCTATTTTCTTGGTATAGTTGTTGTTTTGGCAGGCCTGGGCTGCATTCAAACCCACCACTTCTGGTGTATGTGGCCAGCACCCTAGCTGCTGGGCCATAGGTGCCAAGCCTAGAGATGAAGTCTGGTTCTGGCTCAGGCTGGTCTCCAGTTTGTGAGCTCAGTTAATCCACCTGCCCGGGCTCCCAGAGTGCTAGGATTACAGGCGTGAGCCACCATGTCCACCTGGAATCTGAGTGTTTCTATGAGGATAGCGTGTCATGTTGGGCATTTAGTCCATCAGGATACCATTTATAATGGGGAGACAGATAGGTATAACCTCAGGGTAGGAGGGTGCAATGGAGGGAGCAGAGGTGTGGGAAAAAATGCTACACCAGGACAACCTTCCGTCTTGCCCATTCCTGCCAAGAAACATATAAATGCAGAACATTTCTAAGTTCAAACACTAAAAGTTATTTAAAGTCTCAGACCCATACCGGATGTGGTGGGTTCAAAGCCGGCACTGGCCAAAAATAAAAATGCAAAAAAAAAAAAAATCTCAGACCTATCATTTAATAGCTGTGTGACGTTGGGCAAGTTCTAAATAGCTTCAACCTTGCTGAGTCTGTCCAATCTGTAAAATGGATCATGAATCCCTTCCTGCTGGTAACATGTATATTTTCTTTTTTTGAGACAGAGCCTCAAGCTGTCGCCCAGGGTAGAGTGCTATGGCATCATAGCTCACAGCAAACTCCAACTCCTGGGCTCAAGGTAGTCTCCTGCCTCCGCTTCCCAAGTAGCTGGGACTACAGGCACCTGCCACAATGCCCAGCTATTTTTTGGTTGCAGCCATCATTGTTGTTTGGTGGGCCAGGGCTGGATTCGAACCTGCCAGCTCAGGTGTATGTGGCTGGCGCCTTAGCTGCTTGAGCCACAGGCACTGAGCCAACATGTATATTTTCATCTAGATGGTGGTCATATAGCAAAATAAATAAATAAAAATAAAAGCATAGAGCTGCATACATTTAAGATTTGTGCACTTTATGTATGTATGCTATCCTACAATAAAATGACTTTTTTTTTTTTGTAAAGACAGAGTCTCACTTTTTCACCCTTGGTAGAGTGCTGTGGAGTCACAGCTCACAGCAACCTCCAACTCTTGGGCTTAGGCGATTCTTCTGCCTCAGCCTACCAAGTAGCTGGGACTACAGGGGCCCACCACAATGCCGGGCTATTTTTTGTTGCAGTTTGACTGGGGCTGGGTTTGAACCTGCCACCCTCCATATATGGGGCCGGCGCCCTACTCACTGAGCCACAGGCGCCTCCCAATAAAATGACTTTTAAGAAATAAAAATATGGGGCTCGGCGCCTATAGCTCAACCAGCTAAGGCGCCAGCCACGCACACCTAAGGTGGCAGGTTCGAATCCCCAGCTGGGACCCGCCAAACAACACTGATGGCTGCAACAACAACAACAAAAAAAGCCAGGCGTTGTGGCGGGCGCCTGTGGTCCCAACTACTTGGGAGGCGGAGGCAAGAGACTCGCTTGAGCCCAGGAGTTGGAGGTTGCTGTGAGCTGTAATGCCATGGCACTCTACCCAGGGGGATGGCTTGAGGCTCTGTATCAAAAAAAAAAAAAAAAAAAAAGAATAGATCTCTTTCTTCTGGGTCTAATCACATTCTAAGTATTTCCCAGTAGAGAGTTGAGCTCTGGATTAAATTATCATCTTAAGACTTCCTTTTGTTGAAGTGAGAAATAACTTTTCACACAAATTAAACCCAGTGACTGGCAGAGTGATTAAGAAACGTTCATTATTACACATGTTCAATACATATTTTATTAGAAAAATATATTGCTTTTCAAATTACTTATATTTTTGTTATTTGAAGTTTTTTAAATTTATCATCCTCAGATTGAAAATGTGTTTATGGGAGTGTATTTATTGTCCTAAAATAATCCCTGGTTATTTTTTCACTCTATTAATTATCTTTTACTTTTTTCTGCTGCTAATACATACATACATATATATATATATATATATATATAATTTATTACATATACTTTTTTTTTTTACTCGTTTACTATCTAAAATTTTCTGGATAGAACAAATTTCTGTTGTCTCATTTTAGCTAGAAGATTATGAGATATTAAAAGTCAGTATTAGAGAACAACAAACATACAAGATATTATTTTAATTCCAAAGGCTGTGTTGTAAATTGTACCCTAAAGTGATATACAAAAAGCAATGACATAGTTTTGAGATTTTCTTCCATGAGAACACCAATTAATAATAAGCTATGAACAAGATATGAGATTCTCCTCAGCTTAGAGAGGAATCTGAATTAATCAAGGAGATAGAACTTACTTTTCTTCAAACCCATAGCATAATCTCCATATGCCAAATGATGGCTTTAAAATGTATGTAGAAAAAAATGTACAAAATCATAATGAAGGGGCAGTGTCTGTGGCTCAAGGAGTAGGGCACGGGCCCCACATACCAGGGATGGTGTGTTCAAACCCGGCGCTGGCCAAAACTGAAAAAAAAAAATTATAACGAAGGATTTAACATACAATTTTATGAAAAATTTATACAATTTATTTAACAATGTATAAAATTCCAGTAAATTTTTAAAATCCAGTAAGTACAGAGCAAAACACCATAAATGTAATAAATAAGATTACCTCTTTTTGATGAATGTAGAGAGGTTTGCTTTAAGATAAATTTTAAAAATGCATTTCCAATCAAAAGAGAGAGATTCTGGCTATTGCAGCCAATGGTTGAAATGGGTATAGAAGAAATGAATTTAGAAAAAAAGCTGAACCAGGAGGAAAATAGGCTAGACACATACATATAGTCAGATTAAAAACAACTCAGTGGTTTTTATTCTCTCCTTTGAACATTTCAGTAGGATTATTTAGGTTTGAATTATATGTATAACTTCAGATATGATCTTAACAAAATATTAAGAGCAAAACATATCTTCATTCACTCCTTCAAGAATGCGAAATGACCCTGGATGTCTGCCTTTTGTCCTATATCTCACTTTGCCCCATCGAAGGTAAAGCACGTTAACTAAAACAGCCGTGTGAATCACAGACGGTATGTAGCTCTTTACCTACTATCCTTAGCTGTTGGTTCCGAAATCAAGTATAGAAATGTATTACCATGTTGGATGCATTCACTCTCCAGCATATGGGCAGGAGGATGGTAAGGCCCCAACCACACAAACTAATTTTAAAGCCAGTAGGAATGTGAACTAAGTTTATACCAATCTCATTCTTTCACAAATGAGGAATGCACTGTCTAAGGTGGTTCATTAAACTTTTTAAGGGCTTACAGTTAATTCATGACAGAACTATGCCTTAAAACTCCATTTATTGACCATCAAGGTCATGTTTTGGGGGGATTTTTTGCCACTATGGCACCCTCAGTAGGGGGCTGTGGCATCATGGCTCACAGCAACCTCAAACCCTTGGGCACAAGCAATTCTCCTGCCTCAGCTTCCCTGGGACTACCTCCCTCCCTGCCTGCCTGGGACCACAGGCAGCTGCAACAATGCTTCGCTTTTTGTCATTGTTGTGGTGGTGGTGGTTGTTGCAGTCATCATTGTTGTTGAGCTGGCCTGGGCTGAGTTCAACCCCACTGGACTCAGTGTGTGTGCTACAGTTGCCAAGCCCCATAGGTCATTTTTATTAAGGACTCCTTCCAATTTACTCTATCTGCCTATTCATAGTCATTCATTCAAAGTCAGAGTACCTTGACTCTATGTCTAGTTCTTTCTCTTACCAGGCTACTTAGTGTTCTTTTCTGAAAAATGAGACTCAAAAAACGTTTTTCTGGAATAGAATGGCATATATACATGAGAAGTCATTTGTAAACTGTATTGTCAAATAATACGCAGTTCAGGATATGATCTTACCATAACTACTTTTCTAATCTGAATCATAAATAAATAAAATGTACACTTTTAATAAGTATGTATTTTTAAATATTAGCATTTAGCAATGCTGATTAAAATAATGAAGTGTAACCAGTTAATTTTAATTACATAAGAGTTTAAAATGCTGTATTTTATTTGAAACATAAAAATTAGTATACATTTTACAATAATGGTGAAATTATAATTTTTATGTCGAGTGAATGAATCAAAGACTACACATACGGAACATATGGATATTTTCCTAGCTAAACAAAGATACAAAACTTCTGTACTCACACCGTCATCATTACAATTGCTCTAATTTTTTAATCCATCTGCCTGAGATGCCATGTTTATTTTTTCCTTCCCTTTATTACCTTTTATAACAGAGTAACCTGCATCCACTCAGCATTACTTTTAATTTTGTTGTTATATTTGCAATTGTTTTATAGCAAGAAACAGACACAGCCAGAAGACTCCAGGCACCAGTTGATTAGAGGAAGCGGGTTTAATTGGCCAGGGGTAACTTGGAACACCAACGTGTTTCCAAAACTGAGCCCCTTGATTCAATCTCTTGTCTCTCTTTTATCCACTTTTCAGGGCGAGAGTGCATGTGAGGGTCATAAAACAGAGAGACATGACATCATCCTCAAATTCCCGGGCTCAAGGGGAAGTTCGGATTCTCCTGCTTCCTTAAGACCCGTCAGACCACCTGCCCTCAAAGTCAATGGAAGCCCAAGGAAATTACTAGGCTCCAATCTAGGCCCCACATATGTCAGGGGAGAAACACGCAGACAACAGAAACACCTTCGACTTGGCTGAGGCCTACACAGGGTGGCTCGGACAGATTCTTTTTAACTCTGCTTTTTACTTTCCTCACCCCAGTTTTAATAATAAACACAAGTTATAAACAAATGCTTTTCCTTAAAGAGAAATAATGATTTAAGATAACTTACTACACACCCAGGGAAATACTTTGAGAAAAATAGATGAGTTCTAGTAAAGAATTGTCATTTATTCATCTTTCTTTCCACGTGTCAATCTTACCTGTGGGATGATTGCATTGATGGTGTCTCCGCATACGTGAAGGCCCTACTCACAAACTTCCTTGGACACCTCACACCAAAGTCAAAGCATTTGATGTAAAGAAAAGGACAGGAAGTAACCCAATCTGAATATACTCAACTTTAAATAATCATTTACTTACAAGTAACTTTCTCTTAAGGATATTACTAAAAATGAAAAAGGCGAATTAGTAAACTTTTGGAGTAATTTTGTAGAAGTATCACATCTAACACTGGTAATCTGTTGTAATTTTTAGAACATTATTTATTTAAGGCTGGCCCTCAAAGCAGTGCATAATAATAATTTCTAAGATTCTGAAAATCAGCAAATAAAATCCAAAATTGGATCTAGCCCAGTCAAATAGCTCATATAAAATTAAAGTACTTATAAATCCAAATTTTATTATTGCTCACATTAACTGTAATTTTTGAAAATCATGTCAATAAATTTACATTAATGTATTAATTTTGACAAATATTTATTGAATGCTTAGTATGTTAGAAATTGACCTCCTGAAAATCACTTATGTGTAGTTTCACTGATGACTACGCTAGTCCTGAACTACATTCAGTGAAAGAGGAAAATTTCTACTTCAGGTTACTAATATATGAAAGCAGCATATAATATTGAGGAATATCTAGAGTTTCTTGAAATGCTAATATCTAAGGGTCAATTTCTCTTTTTGCCATGTTGTCCAAGCTCCCTTTCTAAGTGACTTCCTTGTACATCCAATGGTAGCTTCATTAAGTCAATTCTACCTCCCCATAACCATTGTGGAACCAGCTGTTTCTTCTTTTCTTCCTGTGGCCTGATATGTGGTCACAGGGGTAGTCAGGGCCAGAACAAGCCAAAGCTTCTAGGCCATCATACTAATTTCTCTGAACATAAATTGAATTAAAAGGAACTGGCCTGCAGGAGAGAACAAGGTACCTGAAGCATCTCATTAGCATTCTACTCAGAAAGGTGACTCAGTGATAGTTCTAAAGAAGCCCACACAATTAACTCTGGAATGTGCCGCCAGGAAAATATTATTTTATCTCAATCCTAAGTCAAATTCAAGTCCTGTGATTGTCACCTAAGAAGAGAGATTGAAGTGGAATACCAAATGCAAAACAGTCCATTAAATGTTTCTTTCTTTATGCTTTGCTATCACCCTCCCACTTTATTTATGTTTTTATACTATCCATCTTATATACACCCTCAGGCAAATGTGCACATATCCCAGAATAGTAATACACACAGTGATATAGTATACATAATTATTCCAACACAGCTTAAGTTTGTATTTTTGGAGTGTATAAAAGCATATGAAAAATTCTGCTTCTGCAGATAAAATGTTCTTTGATATTCAGTCTTGAAGGTTATTAGCTCTAATAAAAACTTTAAAACTAGGGAACCTCCTATAAAACATCCATTTATACACCATTCGCTAGATATATGTAGGAATAAATTTTAGAAATTCCAGGAAAAGAAGAAAATCTCAAAACATTGAAATGTACCACACTGATGGAAAGAGCCTTCATCTGGGGTCTACCCCCAAACATGAACCATTACCACAAATTGTGTGTTTATATACAGGGCAGGACAGGGGAAAAGCACTGTGAGGTTCAACATCCTCCAGCTTCAGAAGAACCCTTGAGTCAGGGGGGCAAGATATAATTGATAAACACATCTAATTATTTTTCTCCTCCTATTTTTTTCCTTCCTCTCAGAAAGGAATAAGCACAGATTAAATATGCATATATGAAGAGAACAATGTCTATTTTTGAGTCAAGATGAAATTCTTCCCATGATTAATAAATATTCATTAAGATCCTTTTCTGTTTGAAAGCACTATAGTAGGCACCAGGGATACAAGGAAAAGAAAAATAGAAACAATTTGTGCTGTGTTGGATTGTTCTAGAGTGCAAATAAGTAAGACAGTTTTGATACGGTAGCTTTGAATTTCAGGGTGCTATAAAGGCACTTAGTCTAACCTGAATTTTGGGAAAAACCGCAGAGATTCAGAAACTGATGATATATGTACCATTAGCTTACTCTCCTAACTAGTGTGCTCCTGAATTGTCCTTCGCCTCAGACCTTTTGACACCCACATGTACACACACAAACACAGACACACTTCAGTTCATGATGGTATCATGAGAACCGTAACAGCAGCTGTATCTTGCTTTTCTTATTTTTGACCCTCATTCTACCCTACACACACTGTCAGGAGTCCTTACACGAAAGCATGTATCTCTCAGAACCCCGTGTCAGCTTATCCTGTCCCTGCTCTTTCCCTACACAGTAAATCCCCGGGTACTGCCTCTTGACTATTTATTCATCTTTGATTTTTATATGTCATTTGCATCATCTTATCTAACATGACTTACTGGGAGCTTTATATATGCCAGAAATTTCTAAGGTCTTGACATCTATCATTTTTTCCTATTGTATATTCATAATAAATAATACAGCACCTAGCACACAGGCCCAATAAATATATTTTGAACAATTTTATGACATTATCCCAATTTGCACTAATGTACGTTATCACAGTTATCTTACAGAGACAGAGCAGCATGACAAGAGCTCTCAGCTTCCTTTTCCATGTTAATACTTAGGGCAGAATTTATTATCTCAACTTTCTTTGGCATCTACTCTGAGTTATTCTTTCATTGTTTTCTACGTTTAAGTTCACACAATGATGAAATCTTTTTTCTTTCTCCTAATGATTTCATAATTAGACCTATTGCGGAGCTATGTCCTAGTTTTTTGTGCACCAGGATATTGTTTTAAAATATTCTCTGATACATTTCCTTTCACAATAATTCTAGTCAAACTTTCACAATTAAAACTCATGTACCTAATTGTAAACATACAATATTTTTTCCAGTTCATGGAACAGAAATTACAACTTTTTTGTTTCAAAATATTAAGGGGTACAAATGTTTTAGGTTATATGGATTGTTTTAGTAATGCTTGCAACCTGACTGGAGGTGAGCCTGAACCCAAATAGCATCCATATTATATTAAGTAGGTTTATGACCATCCAGTCCTCCCCACTCACCCTGGATGTTTCCACTGCGTTTTACTTGGCTTTGTGCATACATATGCGCACCAGTTAGTTTCAGTTTAATAGTTGAGTACATGTGGTGGTTGTCTTTCCATTCTTGAAATATTTCATTTAGAAGAAAGGTCTCCAGATTATGCAGAAGGCATTAATTCATCTTTTTTAGGGCTGCAAAGTTCTCTGAGGTGTCTAGGTATTACATTTTATGAATCCACTAATTTGATAGAAAATTAAGTTGATTCCATATCTTGCAATTGTGAATTTTGTCTCAATAAATGTTGAGAGCAGGTGCTTTTTGATAAAATAATTTTTTTTTTCCTTTAGGTAAATAACCAGTAGAGGGATTGCTGGGTGGAATGGCAAGTCTACTATTATTTCTGTTAGGAACCTCTACACTATTTTCCGTTAAGGTTGTACTCATTTGCAGTTCTGCTAACAACATATAAGCATCCTTTTCTCTCTTCATCCACCCCAACATCTATTATTTTTAGGAAATGCCATCCTAACTGAAGTAAGGTGATGTCTCCTTGTGGTTGTACTTTGCATTTCCCTGATGATTAGTGACGTTGAGAATTTTTTCAGATGTTTAGTGATCATTTATTTAACTGTCTTCTGAGAAGTTTCTCTTCATATGTTTTTTTAACTACTTTTTAATAGGGTTGTCCTTTTGGTTTCCTTGAGTATTTAAATTCTAATTATGAGCCCTCTAGAGGATATGCAGCTCCCTAATATTTTCTCTCATTTTGGAGGTTGTCTATTTGCCCTGTTGATTATTTCCAAATCTGTGCAGAAGTTTTTATTTTAATCAAATCCCATTTATTAATTTTGTTGTTGCCATGATTGCCACTGGGGTCTTTTTCATAAATTCTTTCCCTAGGCTAACATCTAGCAGAGTTTTTCTTACATTTTACTTTAGAATTATTATGGTTTCATACCTTAGATCTAAATCTTCTTGTCCATTTTTAATTAATATGTGTGAATGTTGAGAGGCAAAGCTCCTGTTTCTGTCTTCTCCCCGTGGCTATCCAATTTCCCCAAAGTCGTTTACTGAATATGGCTTCTTTTCCTCAGTGTAAGTTGGTGGCTGCTTTGTTAAAGATCAGTTGGTTATAGATAGATGGGTCGATATCTGGGTTGTTCATTTTGTTTCTACTTTTATACCGATACTGTTGTAGAACTAGTACTGTTCTTGTATTGGTATAAAATAGAAACTAGTCTGTTTCTACTTTTGTACCAATACTAT
Organism: Galago senegalensis; assembly: GCA_963575145.1. Taxonomy (NCBI): domain Eukaryota; kingdom Metazoa; phylum Chordata; class Mammalia; order Primates; family Galagidae; genus Galago; species Galago senegalensis. Next base: position 25,323 of record CAUYTI010144267.1, on the reverse strand, counting down.
TTAGTTTTGCTTACTTTACCCTTGAAATATAATTTGAAGTCTGATAATGTGATATCCTCAGATTTGTTCTTTTTGCTTAAGATTGCTTCGACTATTTGGGCATTTTTCTGCTTCCAAACGAAGTATAGAGTGATTTTGTGTAGATCTGTGAAGTAAGACTTTGGTAATTTGATGGGGATTGCATTGAATTTGTGAATTATGTTGATAGTGTGGATATTTTAACAATGATTCTTTCCATGTACATGACATACTTTTCCATTTGTCTGCATTCTCTGCAATTTCTTTCCTCAGAGTTTTGCAGTCCTCCCTTTGGAGATCTTTCTCCTCCTTGGTTAAAGATATGCCAAGGAATTTTATTTACTTTGTAGCTAATGTGAATGATACCAAGTCTGTTATTTGCCTCTTGGCTTGACGGTTATTATTTTATAGAAATGGTATTAATTTATGTACATTGATTTTTGTGTCCTAAGACTTTCCTGAATTTATCAGTTCCCGTCCACTAATGGTAGAATTTTGGGGGGTTTTAAATATAAGATTATGTTTTCTGCAAAGAGCAATAGTATGATCTTCTGTTTCTCAATTTGGATGCCTTTAATGTTCTTCTCTTGCCTGATTTCCCTGGATACAAGTTCCATCAGTGTGTAGAATAGGCATGGGTAGAGTAGACATCCTTGTCTTATTCTACATCCTAGAAGAAATACTTTCAGGTTTTCCTCACTTTGTATGATGTTGGCTATGGGTTTATCATATATGACTTACATAGTTCTGAGATATGTTCTTTCTATACCTAGTTTGTTGTGCATTTTCATCACAAATGAGTGCTAGATTTTGTCAAATGCTCAAATGTGTTTTCTACATCATATGTTCTTTGGTTTTGCTTCTGTTTATATGATGAACCTAAATTAATGATTTATGTATGTTGAACAATTCTTGCATCCCTGAGATGAATATCACTTGGTCTTGTGGGATTAATTTTTGATGTGTTGGTCATGTCAGATGCTAATATTTTATTGAGGATTTTTGTATCTACAATCATAAGGGACATTGGTCTATAGTTTTATTTTTTATAGTGTCCTTTCATAATTTTGGTATCAAGGTAATACCACCTTTAGAGAATGAGTTGGGAAGATTCCCTCTTTTTTAATAGTAGGGAATACTTTTTGTATTATAGGTACCAATTTTTTCTTGCATAAAGAATTCAGCTGTGGATCCATCTTGTCCAGGGCTTTTTTTTTTTTTTTTTTGGCGGGGGAGAGTGTTGCCTTATTACTGATTCAGTCTCACTGTTTGTTATTGGTCTGTTCAGGAATTCTTTTCTTCCTGATTGACTCTTGGGAGGGAGATTCTGTCTTTTTAGGAACTTGTCCATTTCCTCTACATTCTCTAGTTCATGCATATAGACATTTATATAGTATGTATGGATAATGTTTCCTATTTCTTCAGTATCAGTTGTAATGTCACCCTTTTAGGTTTTTATTAAACTTATTTGGGTCTTTTCTCTTTTGTTCTTGGGCTAATCTAGCAAGAGTTCTGTTGATTGTCTTTTCAAAGAACCAACTTTTTTTTTCATTAGTTCTTTTTTTGTTCCTTCATTTAACTTAGTTCTATGCTGACTTTCATTTTTTCTTTTCTTCTGCTGGCATTTGTTTTGGTGTGTTCTTCCTTTTCTAGTCCCTTGAGGTGTGATTTTAAGATGTTAATGTATGATTTTTTAAATATAAGGATTCCCTGAGGAATGCTTTTACTATATCCCAAAGATTTTGATAGATTTTGTAATTTTTTCACTCATCTCAAGGAATTTTTTAAATTTTCATCTTAATTTTATTCTTGACGTAATAATCATTCAGCAGCAGGTTGTTTAATTTTTATTTCCATGACTTTGTGTAGGTTTTTGTGTTTCTCTTGAGATTGATTTCTAGTTTTATTCTGCTGGGGTCTGTGGTATGATTTTGATTACTGTAAATTTGTTGAGATCTCTTGTGACCTAAGATATGAACAGTTTTGGTTAATGTCCCATGTGCTACTGAGAAAAGTATATATTCTGTAGTTTTTGGATAAAATATTTTGTAACTGTCTTTTAGATCCATTTTATTTAGAGTTTAGTGTAAGTTCAGTGTTTACTTATTTATTTTCAGCTTTGCTGATTTAAAGAGGTCTGACTGAGATACCAAGGTTTCCGGCAATTATGATGGTACCATTTATTTCTCTGTTTAGTTCTAGGAATACTTGCTTTATGTACCCACGAGTGGCTGTGTTAGGTGCACATATGTTCAGGATTGTTATGTTGTCTTCTTAGATAGCTTTCTTTACCATTATATAATGACACTCTTTGTCTTTATCTTCAATTCTAGTCATCTTATTTGGCATCTGTATTCTGAATTCCATTTCTGGAATTTCAGCAGTTTCCTGGTGGATAGAGTCCACTACTGTAGCTCCATTGTTTTCCCCTGGTGGTACTGAGGGTTTCCTCCCCACACACACACACACTGATGGTCGGTTTTTGTTTGTTGGTTTGTTTTGCTAGGTTCTTCTCATCTGGCTCCTCTTCTCTCAGCTCTGGGTTATACAGAGCACCTTTTCTCCTTTGCTGGAGATTCTCTTGAACCAAATACAGGTGTGACAGTTGCTCAGTGTTGGGGTTTCCTGAGGGAATTGTTGGACCTCAGGGAGCTTCTACCAGGCCAGCCATACTGGTAGGGACTCCACAGTGGGTATTAGGGTACATGCACAACTCTGTAGTCCCAGTGATGGAGTCCCAGGCTTAGTGGGGACCATGGTGTGACAGGAGCAGAGCCTGAAAATTGGGCCCAGCAAGATCTACAGACTTGGCAGTAGGATTTCAAGAGGCTGAGCCAACCAGATGGGGTAGGGAGAGTGTTCCACCAGTGTGGAGACTGCTGATGTCCTGTCATACCTGTAGGAGTTTGTCTCAGTGGTCCAGCTCTGCATAGTTGGGCCAGAGGTGCTGCTCTGCCAAGGTTCTCCCCCTATGGCTAAGAGCCCATGAGTCAGTTACCAAAGTCTTCCCCAAGTGGTGCTTATGGTATCTGAAGCTCTCCCTCTATTCAGTTTCCCTGGCAGGAAAAAGACGTGCTCAGTCCCCAGCCAGAATGCTTGACATAAAGAAGTGTTTATTTCCTGATCAGCCTGGTAGAGATGGTGCTAAGATTACTTCTGGATGTCTGGGTATAGAGTGGACCTGGCTTTGTGCACCAGAGCCATCAGGATGTCATCAATTCCATAAGCCTAGATCGGATTGGCAGGCATCCCATCTGTGAGGCATCTGCTCTCTGGTGGAATATCTCTGCACATTTTCTGAACAGCACCCCAATAAGCTCTGAAATCCCACTGCCAGCTCTTAGATCCTGCTGGGCCCTATTCTGAGACTGTGCTCCTATTACTCCTCCCTGTAGCAGGGCAGCGAGATCTCTCACAGATCAAGCTGTCTGTAACATTGAATTCTCTCATGATAGTGTCTCCTTGGGTTGCTTCTATCCTTCTGTCATCACCTCTTCTCAGCACTGTGAATTATACTAGCTCCCCCAGCTTAGTCTCCAAGATGTTGGATAGTACTTTGAGTAAGATTCAAGCATGCCCTATTTGAATGAGTGATACATGCTGTGATGAACAGTGGCTAATGCTTGCAGGGACATACCAACTGCCAAGATGTTCCTTTCTGCCAATGGTAGGTGGTAAGCCCTGGTCTCTTAAGTGGAGCACTTGTCTGCCCCAGGCTTTGTGGGGCTTATCTCCCAAGGCATTGTACAACCATTTGATTTCCACCATTTCAGAGGTCAGTGGAGGAGGGAGGCAGAGCGTGGTTAGGCTGTGCATGCCTGCAAGGCTTTGCAAGGCAATAGTGGAGCTAGAGGTTGTTTGCTCCTGCTGGGGGAACCGACATCTGGGAAGAGAACAAGAGCAGGCTATCCAGACTGAGAGCACTTCTTAGGAGGGAAGGGCCTGATTGTTTGCTGGCTATGTCACTCTGGGCTTGGTACCTTCCTATTGGAAGACCCATCCTAAATCAACACTGTGACATTTTTGTGAGGGGATGGGTGCTCTCCCAGATCACCTGGTCTTAGCTACATTATTCTCCCATAAATCCCGTCCACGTTAGCTCCCTCACCACTTGAGTCCAGCTTCCAAACCTCCTGGAGTTGGGAGTCTGGGGAAGGGGTAGGGGGTGTGGGGTGACCATGTCTGACCCAATGGTGTGCATCTCTGTGAAATGCCAGTCAGCAGAGAACTCCCTAACTGGGCAGCCCAAGTTCACTGCATGTTCTTAAGGGGAGAGATGTGGGCCCTACTTTTGGGGAAACCACTGCCTGATGTATAAGCCAACTATGGAGGGGTAAGCACTGTCCAAACTCTCCGCTCAGGCTACTTTCTGGGTTGCAGTGGGCAGGAGAGTTGTAACAGTTCCCTAACAGCCCAAGTGAATGAATGTGCCTCACTTGGTTGCTGTGGTTCCCCGACTGGCGTCTTCCCAGCTCTACACCCACAGGGTGGCTTTCCCAGCAGCAGAAGGTGGGAACTCTCACAGGTCTCTGTGTCTTGAACTCTCACAGTACTCTCCTGTCACATTTGCCCATGTGGGCACCCTTCCCCTCAGCACCCCCAGTTCAGCTCCCCAAACTCTCCCCTGTGTCCCCCAGCAACCTGCTTGACTCCAGTGGCCACAGGATCCAGCCTGCATGTCTGATCTGCTGGTGTTTGTCTCTGTGAAATGCTAGTGGACAGGGAGGCCCAGATCAGGTGCTTTGGGTCTCCGCAAATCTTCAAGGAGATAGGTGTGTGTCTCAGTCTCTGTGGACACCTCAAACTTGCAGGATGTGCCAGCTCGTTACCAAATTCTCCACTTAAAATGTTCTCCTGGCTGCAATGGGTAGAGGAGGGGAGGAGAGAAAGGAAGAAAGCTGGCTCTCCAGCCCCTCACATCACTCTCCTTGGAGGGGAACACCAAATAAGATGTCTAAGCTCTGCGATCACACAGGTTCTTGCCACTATTCCTTGATTGCTACAGTATAAATAAATCACATTTTCTTTATCCATTTCTTATTTGATAGACACTGGGGTTGCTTTCATATTTGGGGGAATAGTGTTGCAACAAATGTACAAATATAGGTAGCTTTTGATGTGTTGACTTATTCTCCCTTGGGTGGATATCCAGTGGTGGAATACCTGGGTCAAATAATAGGTCTATTAGTTCTTTTGAGAAATTTCCATATTGTTATATTTAGTGGTTATACAAACTGACATTCCCACCAACAGTGTACTAGGTTCCCCCTTTTCTTCATCAATATCTGCTATTTACTTTTTTCTTACTAATATTCATTCTGCTGGAGAGAAGGTCATATTCCCTTGTGGTCTAATTTGCATTTCTATGATGTTTAGTGGGGGTAAGAATTTTCTGTATATTTCATGGCCATTTATAGGTTTTTTTGAAAAGTATCTATTCATGTTTTTTCCTCCTCTTTATAATGAGATTTTTTTGTTGTTGTTGTTGAGTTTCTTACATATTTTATGAACAAGTCTCCTGTTGAATACTTGGTTTGCAAATATTTTCTCCTATTATACACTTTGTCTATTTTTGCTATTGATGATTTAATTTGCCATGAGAAAGCCCTTTAATTTAATAAGTCCTATTTGTCCAGTTTTGATTTGTTATTTGTGCTTTGGGGGACTTAGTTATAAATATTTTCCTAGACAAATGTCCAGAAAAGTTTTCCCTAAGTTGTCTGCTACTATTTTTCTAGACCCATGACTTACATTTAAATATTTCATTTAACTTGAGTTGATTTTTATGCAAGATGACAAATAGGAATCTATTTTATTCTTCTCTACCAGACAATCCAATTTTCCCAGGGTTGTTTATTGAAAGTATTGTATTAACTTGCTTTCTCATATTTCCTGAGTCTTAACATTGATTTTTGTGCATCTGGTATAGCAGCCACTTCTTATTTCTGAATTTACTTGTGTTGGTAGAGTGGGGATGCTCCTGTAGATATGACTATGATATTGCTTGAGTTGGCTCTTTGAATCTGCATCTGGGCATATGAATTCATGAAATCTCTGGGAGTTTTTTGTTTGTTTGTTTTTTATCCATTTACAGTACTACTGGCATTGGTGGTTTACTCAATGTGTTAGGGAGTTTTAACAGTATAACAAAAAGAAAAATAGAGACTGAGATGAAAATGTGTGGAGACTGAAATGCCATATGCACACATCCTCAGGTATTGGTGACAGTATGACAGGCTAAGCATGACTATCCTTGTGACCTGGGTGGCATTTGCCTGCACCTATGTGAATGGTTCTAGGTACAGTGATTTTGGGGCTTCTGGGTGGCTTTCTGGGTGTAAGGTACATTAGGGGTATACCAGGAGTGTACGTGGGCTCTGAAGCTCCTGGGAAGACTGCATGGTGTGGGCAAAGGTTGTTGGGATGGTAGTAAATTGTCTCAAGTATTGTATACTTTTGATGAAAGTTGTTGCATTGGGCTGTGTGGTCTGACCTCAGGCCAGGAGATCGTGTTTACAGGAAGGAGCCAACAGAGGTGCTGGTGGTAAGAGTGTTTATGACCAACTTCAGAAAAAAGGGAACTCTTACACGCTGTTGGTGGGAATGTCAGTGTTTATAACTTCTAAATAAAGCAATATAGAAATTTCTCAAAGAACTAAAAGTAGAGCTATCATTTGGTCCAGGAATTCTACTACTGCATTTGTTAATTCTTTCATTCTCTTCTTCTTCTTCTTCTTCTTCTTCTTCTTCTTCTTCTTCTTCTTCTTCTTCTTCTTCTTCTTCTTCTTCTTCTTTTTTGTAAACAAGCTAGTTTATTTCTATTGACAGCCTAATTTGACTTTCTACAAAATAAAGAAGACACATTTTGGGTGTGTTAGAGAACATTCTGTAATCTTTCTGTTTATAAATGTCAGGAATTAGGAAAACCCTGAGATTTTACCCTTCTTGCAAGATCACAATTTTGCCTGCCACTGTTTTATCAATGGTGAAATAAGCCACAAGACTCCTGGCCCAGAAACTAAGCACTTTATTCCTCATGATACAACAGACAGCATGAGCTTCAAGTTCACATCAGTTCTCCTTGTCCTCTACAAGTTAAATTCAGATATCTGTGAACATTTTACAGAAGTTAATGATGACAAAATGCTGTGTAGATGAAAAATTGTTGATTGTCACTGTGTTAATAATGGTGAAAATGTGCTTCACTCCCATGGTGATGATCTAACCAAATACATCAAAAGAGAAAACAGCCTCAAGAAAATTTCATTTGGCTCAGCGCCTATAGCTCAACCGGCTAAGGCGCCAGCCACGTACACCTAAGGTGGCGGGTTCAAATCCCCAGCCCGGACCCGCCAAACAACAATGACAGCTGCAACCAAAAAAAAAAATAGCTGGGCGTTGTGGCATGCGCCTGTGGTCCCAGCTACTTGGGAGGCAGAGGCAAGAGACTCGCTTGAGCCCAGGAGTTGGAGGTTGCTGTGAGCTGTAATGCCATGGCACTCTACCCAGGGGGACAGCTTGAGGCTCTGTCTAAAAAAAAAAAAAAAAAGAAAATAATCATTAAACTTCGGGGGCCACTTAAAGATTCCATCTTCAGTGTTTTCATTATATATTCTTCCCAGTTCTGAAGGTAATTTCCTGGGCCCCATGTAGTACCATGGAGAAAGAGAGATCTTTTTGTTAAGTCCTATTAAAGATGTAAGTCCTTATTCGATCTACTTTTCGTCTTATTAATCTCTTCCCTGAAGAATTTGATCTTTGGAAATGAAAAAATACTTTTCCCACTATTTCTTTTCTCCAAAGCCAATGGCATTAGAATGCTGGACTCTCAATGTTTAATTCTGGTGTTATTATCCTTTTTTCAGATTGATATGAGGGTACACATGTCTAGGTTACATTGTTTTTATTTCTAAGGTAAAGTTCAAGTTGTAGTTGAGCCCTTCACCCAGGGGTATGCTAAATACCCTTACATTGTGCATATTAGGTGAGATCCTGTCAATTCTTGCATTATTTTTGAGAGAGGATACCTGAGAAGGGTGAGGTCTAGGAGAACAAGTTTTCTCAAGGAGACCACAAGGATACAGCTGTAGGGTCCTCTCCATGATGACTCAGCTCTTGGGAATTTGTTAACTTAACTTCCAGGAACTTGGAAATTTCCACTTCTGTGAAATCCTATAGTTCTATGGGGGCTGGAATAGCATCTCCTGCTTGATTCAAACTGGCCAATGAGAAAGGTACCTGTGGGTTGGAACTTTTTAACTGGAGATAAAAAGGGAAAGACCAAGCCAGTCATGGAGTGTGGTCATTTGGAATTCTTCTATGCCTCAAGCTCTGGGCTGGTGAATAAAGCCCTTCCTCTTATAAACATGGTGTTTGGGTGCTCTTTCTCTACATTGGGCCTCATCTTCCTGCAACATTTTATGAGAGATATTGACAAGATGTAGTATGTTCCAGAGAGAATGGCCAGACTGCTGCAGATTAGCATAATGAGAAATAACAAAGGGTTGAAGGAAATGAAAGCATTTAGTCTACAGAGAGACGACTTGGTGGAACAATGTTAAATGCTGTGCAATATACTTAAGTACTTATTGTGTATTTAAAAAATTGGACATATCCTGGTATAGCTCTCAAAGGCAGAACTAAAGTGATGAGTAGAATTTATAGGGACAAGGTTTTTATGCTATAAAGAGAAAAGGTTTCTAATACAACCTTTGTAAGTTGAAAAGGTTTCTAATACAACCTTTGTAAGTTGACCACCCAAGGGACCATAACAAACTAGTAAATATGCAGAGGTGACCAACAGAAGAAACTAGGCCCACTAGACTGATATGTACATGTGGTGGTCCACGAAAATTAGGTCAAGGAGGTAGTCAGTGTAGTGAGGTGGTCAACTATGAAGGGTCTACTATAATTAAATAGTTCAGCAGCAGTGGGTACCTTCAGAAACAGTCTTTCTTAATTGGAAGTGCATTTGCGGGTGTGGATGTGTGTACCTGAGGAATCAGCTCTAGTAGTAGCTGAAAACGAAACCCATGATGTCTTCCAATGCTCAGGTTCTCTGAACTTGAAGCCAGTGTTGTTTCTGAATTAGCACTGTGCGTCAGGCACTGTGATAGGTGCCTCCTCATACTCTTTCATTTTGTTTTATTAACAGCTGTATCCAATATGCACTCCCCATTTCCCATGTGATGAGTCTGAGATTCAGCAATCAACCAGTTTAACCAAGGACACACAGGAAGAGAGCCTAGAATCAGAACAAGAACATAGATCCAAATTTAGCTCTAAATCCAAGCTGTCTGCACCATATCAATGTTTTTGACTCTCATGTTGTCCATTATCTTGGATGGGAAATTAATTCATGTGTTGGAACAAGATATTTATAATAAATGAGATAGAGTAACAGGAATGGAATATATCAGAATGCCTCCCACGTAGGAAAAGGCAGAAGCATTGCTTCCTGAAACATTTGTTGGGCATGTACTGGGGTCACAACATGAAATGCATGTTACCCTGTGGGTCACAGCCAACACCCTTAACTCATGGACCCTTCAGCTTCCTGCCTTCTCTTCCTGAGTAGATCCCCTTGGTCACCCGTTCCCATGCCACTCCCTGGGTGTATTAGTTTCCTGAGGTTGCTTTAACAAATTACCACAAATGCAGTGAACTTAAAACAACACAAATATTCTTTCTTCCAGTCCTGGAAGCCAAAAGTCAAAAATCAAGTGTTGCCTCCTTTCAGGGGAGAATTGTTTTCTTGCCTTTTTGATTTTCTGGAGGCCTCCTGTATTCCTTGGCTTCTGGCCCCCTCCTCAGGTCACTCTAACCCCCTGACTGCCATCAGCACATCTGCTCCCTCTGATCCTCCTGCCTTCCTCTGATAAGGGCTCTTCTATTACACTGATCAACCTTAACAATGCAGGACAATCTTCCCATCCCCAGATTCTTACCTTACTCTGCACACTCCCTTCTACCAAGTAAAGTAATCTGGAGATTGGGATGTGGACAGCTTTTGGAGATTGTGTTCAGTTTACCACACCAGGGTTTCTTTTCAAACTCTGAATACTTTAACTTTAATGATCTCCTCTGTGACTACACTGTCATTATTTCCATTGACTGACTTTTCAGTAGGTCTCAGTCTCAGCTGACCCTTCAGTCCTGCCCCTTAAAAGGTTGGTTCCTTCTGTCATTCCTCAGAGAAGTTTCCTGGATCCCTCTCCTCCTTGCAGGCGATCTCATATTCTTCTTAAAGAGAAATGGAAGTTCTTGGTGTATATTTTCTTTTCTCTTTTCTCCCCGTGCCATCCTTGAAGGAGGACACAGCACTTCAAGTCACACTGAAGCATTATGAAACCATGGACAGTATACAGAAGAGTTCATCAGTGAAAAAGATAAAGGAGTTTAGGTTGCATATTTCCTATCACGCTCCAAGGTTAAAATTCCCATTTCTTTCACTTTAGAGGCCAGTTGGTGTATCTTCCTCCAAGGATTCTTTCCCTCCTGCCATTTTCATCTCTAGCCTGCCCCCTTTTCTGCACCTGAATTATTTTTGGACCACTCACGTTTTCCTTTCCATCTTAAACACAATGATTTAGATCTCTCTCACTCCTCTCCACCTACTATTTGTCTTCAAAGGTATAAAAGTCTATTATACTAACTGGAAAGATCTTGTTTGCCTTCAGCCAAAAACTATTACAGTTACTCAGACTTATTTTTTTAATACAGTACAAGGAGATTATACATTCTGCTATAGCTATGACCTCGGGGGTGGGGGGTAGAAAGTACAGATACTGGTGTAAACGAATCCAAGAAAGAGCCCAAGGGAAGGCGATTCTTTGTCTCTTTAGTTTTAGAAATATAAATGTGTAAACATTTATTAGTGCCCTTATTCATATCTTTAACATCAGACTCTAGACCTCCTCTTCATTTGGCTACCCTTTCTGTGCTGTTACTTTTAGTGAAGTTGACATGCTGTCAAATTCCCTTATAGTCGGCCCATGTCCATCATTGAGCCACCATGGTGGGGGCTAGCCCCTTCACCTGTATCATCTTTCAACAACCCTGGTGTGTGCCTGTCAGCCTGTACAGTGAGGTGGGAATCACCTCGGTGGCTGCAGCAATGGTCTCGTCTGCGAGGGTGGGAGCTCTCTCCCTCCAGCCATCCTCACCCATCAGGATAAAAGAAGAAGGGCCCAGGAAGGGCTTAACATCCTTGCAGTGGAGGATGGCTTCTGGTTTGCAAAGGATGACCTGTGGAGGTATTCTGAAGAATTTGTGCTGTGTCATAGCTAAATCTGCCATGGTGGCTTTCTGCTCCTTGTGGGGAAAGGGCTTTTGGTTCTGGAGACCGGTTCTCTCCCTTTATTCTCCCTAATAACATGTTTCCTGGACTTTCAAAGTGCTAGCAGTTTTTACTTCTTCCTTTTACTTGGATACCATTTTCTGGCGAGACACGGCAAATGTGGGAACATGGATTGATGCTTAACGGGACAAAGTTTTAAAAAATAAAGAGAGTAATTCTGAGAAGCAGAAAACTTTTCTGATAGAAGATGTTTGGGAGCAGGAGAAGTAGCCAGAGAGGCCTGGAGAACCCTGACTGCCCTCTTTTTAGGGCTGTAAAGACCATGTTGTCAAGAGGGGCCACTTATGAGGTCACACCCTGTTCCTAAGAGAAGTTCTGATGAGATTTTTGGTTGCTGCCATGTCTCCTACCTGATGCACCTAGATACACCTTTCCCTGGTGTATCTAGGAATGCATAGTTTAAGGTGTTACGAAATTTCGTCTTTTAATTTTCAAGAAGAGGTCTGTAGAGTTCTTCAGCATGCATGTCAGGCCAGCTTCTTTCAGGCTTTCTTTTTTATTCTTGACATGAAATGATTTCATATTTATTTCACATTTCAAATCTGAAACGTTTATTTGTCTAGGTTGCCTACTGAGTGGAATGGTTTTTAACTTTCTTCTTTTCAGTGGGGGGGGCATCTTTAATTGTCCAGATCTGCCAATACGTTGTGAGCATTCTCAGGAACTTTGAATTCGGGGGAATATTCTTCACAAACCGCTGTCAACAATTGCCACAGCTGAAACTTCTTTTGAGTAGGGTAAACTATGTTCGATTGAAGCCATTATTGGTCTTTTCCCATTTGCTCAGGGCTCTGACAGTTGAGGGACGGGGAAAGAAAACCAGGCAAGCATTATCTGATGGGAATAGCTGTGTTTTTCAAAATGTGATGCATGAGTTATCTGTATCAGAAACTTTGGGATGCTTGCAAAAATAAAAATTTCTAGGTTTCATACTAGAGTTACTGAATACCTGGGCAAGGCTTCTGGGCATATGTTTTACTAAGTTCTCTATATGATGCTTTTGCACACTGAGATTAGAGAATCCCTAGACTAGTAGGTTGTCTTCTGCTTCATTCTCTTCGATGGTTGCATTTTTTAATTTCCAAAGATCTTCCTTATTGGAGTAGGTAAGGAGTACCTTATTGGAGGTAAGATCTACCTTATTGGAGTAGTAGTAAGTCTACCAGTGACCTACTCTTTCTTCTGTAAGAGCCATAGTTAGTGAATATGTGGGAACAGCTCTTGGGAATTACAATGGGATAAATGCACTCAGTTCTAAAAAATAGAAATAGTGTGAAATAAAGTTAATTAAGAGGCAATTTTCTGCCTTTATGTGATGAGAAGATTTTTTTCTAAAGCCAAACTGAGTACTTCCAGAAACAAGCTGCTGGGTTAACCATTCCACAAGATGAGGAAATGATTGATTCAGTTACAGAGGAGGGTCAAGATGCCATCACCATGAGGACATCCATAGAGATGGCAACATTTACTGAAGGCCAGGACATTTACTGAATGGCCCCCTATTTGGGGTCATTTTCATGTACTACCTCATTCAGTTCTCACTATAACTTAGCAACAAAAAACATTTTGCCACCACCACTTTACAGATGAGGAGACTAGGCTCAGAGCAACTATGACTTGCACAAAGCTACATTGCTTGTTAATGCTGGGACTGTGTGTTGAACTTGGCCTGTATGTGCAGTCTGACTGTTCCACTAAATGAGAACACACTGGGATATAGACTCTCTTTCCACTAGGCTGAGACTTGGATTTATGGTTGATTTAGAGACTTGGAAATTAAGTCTGTTGATGATTTCAGGCCTAATTCATTTGAAAAAATCCCAGTTTGGGAATTGTGCTTAATTTTGCCTAAGAGATGGCCTGAAAGCCAAACTTTCTGGCTGAGAAGATGCCTGTGACATGCTAGAGGCTTGAGTAGAAGCCCCAACCATGGCTTTGGCTTCAGAGACTCTCAAAAAAGAAGGAAAGAGAATCTGTCTCCTTTCAAATTTTTCCAGACAGCTCAGTCACCACTGGCTGTCCCCTGGTCAGTGTGGTATTGGCTGCTGCTGCCTTGTATTAACGAAGGACAGGCCTCTATTCAGAGAATGAAGAGGACTTCTCGTCTACTCCCCACTCACTAGTGAGCCTCAAAAACTTCAGAGTCGGCAGATAATTACTTCTGTGGCTATGGGGAGGGAGTGTTGGAATTAATCTTGCCAATAATTTTTGGCGTAGGCTATGTGGGTCTTTATACAGCCTCCTTCTTAGCCCCCCATGTCTGAGTCTGGGCTTCACTTTGGGTGTAGTGGGGTGTGTGTCATACTTGGGGCCCCACCTCCTGACTTTATGAACTCAGGGTCTGACAAGACCCCGACAGCCACAGCAGTTCCTTCTTGTTTCCTTCTCTCAGCTCTTCAGCTGTCACATCCTGCCTGCCACATCTGTGGGCTCACACCTTGCCCTTCCTCCTTTGGCTCAGAATATTAAAGACTCTGACATCTGGAAGTTTTAGTTTTATATTTGCGGGAGCCCCTGTACCCTCCTTGCACAAATAGGCATCCTCTTCTCTCCAGCAAACCTACTGCCATTTTTTCTCTAAGAACAACTCGCTCCCTTGCCTGCCTGCCATCAACTTCACTTCACACTTCCACCGAAGGGGTGACACTTTTGTTCAGTGTGTCAGAGTATGGACCCCTTCTTCTAGCCCAAAGATGGTGTTCCTCCCTTCTGGCTGGGTGCACGGCATGGTCCTGTCTGTTACAGCAAAGGAGAAGTTCCAGCATGGTGACAGGTAGAGCTTTACAAATATGCCTTTGTCAGTTTCTACAGAAGCTCTTAACTTCTTGCCCAGACGTCTGGGGCAATGTCCCTTAAGCTATCATAAAAGCTAATAGCTGACAATTTACCCTAACTCATTTAATCCACATGATATCCCTTAGGAAGTTAGTAAGTTACTGTCATTATTCATATTTACCAGATGAGGAAACTGAGACCCAGAGAAGCTCAGTTATTTGCAGCTGAGAGATGACTCAAGATAGATATGAGGGACTTGCTTTTAAGCACCATTTTATGCTGTGTCCACTGTGGGTGATGCCATGATACAATGAGCTATTGTGCACTTATTTAGTACCCACTATATGCCAAGGCCTCTGCTGGTGATTTTATGTGCAGTGTCTCTGATAGTCACAACCTCTGCAAGTGAAGATAGACTTTGTTCCATCTTATAGAAGCAAAAACTGGGGCTCAATGGGTAAGTAAATTGACCAAGATCTCACAGCTCACCCTGTTTCCATTAAACCCTGTCATAATATTTTTATCTTATATTCTTTTGGAACCCGTTTTGTCCATTTTCCAATGAATGGATGTTTTTTCTGTTACGTGAACTCTAAACTGCAAGGAGTTGGGTGTGGTCTTTGTATATTAGGGTCACGTCAGGCTCCTCCAGAGGGCATCTGAGAAGGGTGAGGACATGTAGGCTGATATTCTGGGACTCTAGGGGACAATTCTCTCTATAAATAAAGCTGAGCTTTTAATTCCGTGTGATCACAGCCTCAGTCCCAAGCCCAGCTAGGGCATCTACCCTTCCTGTACTCTGGCTTTAAGACAGTGGCAGCCCCTTCACACAGTCCTTGTCCTGTTACGTGGATTCTCAGTGGTTCACTTTAATTTTGGCAAATGTTTCATTTTTACATCTGGTCACTTCTGTTGATTCCCTGAGGTCTGTGTGCAGGGCATTGGTGCTCTTAATCTAGCTCCTGATTTATTCATGAAAACTAAACTGTTGAAGTGACATAAATCATATCTTTTAATTTATATTTTATTGTTTGGGATTCATTGAAGATACGAAGAATTAGGTTATACTGTTTGCATTGTTAGATAAAGTCCCTCTTATACTGTGTCCCACCCCTAAGAGGTGTGCCATATACTGTGACCCCCACCTTCCTCCCTCCTTCCCTCTCCCTGCTCCCTCATCCCCCCACCCCTCCCATCTTGTTAGCTCATCTACTGTGTTCATATTAGAATTGAGTACATTGGATTCTTGCTTCTCCATTCTTGCTTTACTAAGAAGAACGTGTTCCACCTCCATCCAGGTTAATACAAAAGATACAAAATTAAGTCACATCTTTTGCAGTTTGTTTTCCTTTTTTAAAAAATTAATATTAAATCATAGCTATATACATTAATGCAATCAGTTTGTTTTCTTTTAAGGCAAGTGCTCAAATTTGCTCTTGATTTGAATACGATGAATATGCTAGTGGGTCACTATCCTTCCCTAGGTGGACAGTCTTTAGAAATCAGCAGTTCAGTACTGGAGCCACTAACTACCTGTGGCTGTTTAAGTTTAAAATAGTTAATTAAATTGGAATACTATTGATAATTCAGTTCATCTGTTTCATTAGCCAGATTTTAAGTGCTCAGTAGCCACATGGGTCTAGTAGCTACCAAACTGGACAGTACTGCAAGAGACTACCTTCATCATCAGAGTTCAGTTGGGCAGCACAGTTTTAGGACAGAGAGACTAGATACACTATTGGTATAACCCGAACCCCTGCCTGGCACGCGATAACCGCCAGTCGGATGAGCAGATGTCTTCCTGACTTGAGCCCGTATTTCCAAGCTTCTCTAAACTTGTACTTTCTACTGACTTATAATCTTGGCTACATATGCAAACCAGCAACAAGAAAGTTAATAATTCTCTGTTTTGGAAACCACAGGAGTTCAATCTTTGCTGTCTGAAGGCATCCACCCTCACTGAACACTGTCTCCTCTGAACCACAGCACCGGAATTGGTAGCACCCATAGGAGTGCCACCCTGGTGGCTGCTGTGTGCACTGGGGAAGAGCCTTGGGATACAGGACCCCAAGACTGGGCTCGAGGCTCAGTGCCACCAGAGCCTGTGAGCTGGTCTCCTGTGCTGTGTGAACACTTTTCAACATGAAACACCAGGGATTTGCTGCTCCCTTTCCTACTGTTTAATGAATAGCAGCCTGTCTTCCTGGCTGGGTTGTAAACCTTGAGGGTAGGGGTTAGTGCCTTTCATAGAGCTCTAAGCTCAGGGCTGACCTGAAATAGATGCAGACTGGTCTATTGAGGGGGATTTGGGGATTCTATTTCATCCCCTTTCTCATCTTTGTGATGGGAAACAGTGGTATCTTCCCAGTGCCCCACGTACTATAATTCAGTATCTTTCATAACTCTTTTTTTTTTGTTCTTGGTTTCAGAATGCGTTAGTGATGTTGTCTTTGTTACTATGTGAATAAACAAATTAATCTATAACTTCTGCAATTTTCAAATGAAAAGGAATTTCTTTCCAGAGCAGGGTGGTGAGTTTTGGGGACACTGTCCCATTATACAACTCCAGGGGGCACCGTTCACATGCCTTTCACAATATCATTGGTTCTTACCCTTCAGGCTCCCTTTCAGGTGAGCTAGGGCTCACCTGGGGTACTCTCCTGAAGGCACCACAGCACAAGGTAGGTGATTCTTCAAGATCTCTGGCTCCATGAATTTAGAACATTCTATTCACAAATTGCTTGTAAGATGCTGCCGCGTTTCTCACTGGATCCCAAATTGCTGTCACTAACTGAAGTATAATGTCACATTCAGATGACTAATTCTTTGATACAAGTTGAGGAGGAGGCAGGAGAGGTTGTGGATAACTATTCTCAGTTTGAGGCTGTTCTGAAGAGTGTGACTGTCCTTCCCCACCCCTGCCCAGCAGAGAGCAGTGGAGGTTCAATGCCAACTAACCTACACCAAGGCATCTCAGTCCTTTGGGCTTACCAGTTGGGCTTGCCATATTCCTATGGAAGAAATGTGAGGAGTCTGACTTAACTGGTCTTGGGAAATCTACCTATTTGGCAAAATCTTTTCCTTTGAAGGAACACCTGAAATGAATTGGTACACATTTTGTATTTGTGTGTGTGTGTCAAATAAGTTTTCCCATAAGGACTTAAGGAGAGACTTAAAGCCTACTAGTATTAGAAATCAGGATAATGGTTACCCCTGGGGGATATAATTGAGAATGGGGAAAGGAAATCTCTCAGCAGCTGGTAATTCTACCATCTGGGTGTTCCTTTTTATGAAAGATTTATGAGGATTTACAGTTATGGTTTGTATATCTCTCTGCATGTTTGTAGTACTTCAAAATGTAGTTTATCCACAACAATTTGTAGAAGCTATCCTTGAGAAACATTCACAGATATTCACAATTTAGTTAAAACAAGCAGGTGAGTTTATTTCCACAAGAAAATTAGCAGTGTGCCAAGACCCCACGTGTCAAGAGAGTGGAAGGCTGAGGTGATGAAAGGCAAATGGATCCTCCTTGGGCTGTGGCCTGGGCCTCATTCCTCCCAGGTTCTTTAGAATATCCAGTATAAGCCATCACTGAATTGGAAACTCTTTCCTTAATTCCATTCCCATTCTACTTTAAAGGTATAAGAGAAGTGACATTGAAGTGACAGATTGAAGAAGACTGAATGGAGAGCCCTTGCTTTGGTTCTAGTCCAGAACTGCTAACAGAAGGAGATGGTTCTCCTGGGCAGTTAGCTTCCCAGGAAAGTGTAGGGCCAGCACTTCCTTTGGAAAGCAAACTATAGATGATTTCTTCCAGCAAGACGTGGCTGCAGTTAGACAGAGAGATAGCAATAAACCAGGGTCTCCTGGGGACCAGATGCATAAAGCTCCGTCTGTTTATGTACAGGGGAAGGGAGGCGGTACAGAGCTCACTAGGAAATCCCTCACCTCACCCTCCCCACAGTTGGCTGACGTCTCTTCCCCTCCCCCTCCTGCCTGGTCCTTTCCCTGGCAGCTGACTTGCATGTGTGCAGGCTTCTCTGCTTGTTCTCTGCTGGTGAGTCACCAGCTCTCCTGGGTCTCCATCCAGCTTTTGGAAATATTGAAGCTGAGTAGCAATTTCCATGTGCACACTGGCAGGGACTTGTTGGGAGACACACATGGAATAAGGCTTTAGGAAAATGCTTGTTTGGTACTCAGGCATTCTCATTCATGTTGCTCATAAAATAAGTATTGTGTTCTCAAATGGAGTTCCATCTGTTTCACTTGGGTCCAAAATTTGAGGCTGAAAAAATACCAATAAATCCTTTTTCTTTGTAGTACCTTTGCTTTTTTTTTTTTTTTTCCTTTGAAGGATATTGGTATTGAGTTCATAGCTTTTTCACAAAGGGCCCCCAGGTCTAGCCACCCCCAAGGAATCCTGGATTTCGGCTTCGTTTCCATGGAACAAGTGAGCTTCCCGAGCAACAGGCTCACACTCTCCTTCTGCACCTGGCCTCTGATTCAGGGAAGAAATGGAACCACGTTTGAGTGCTGCATGGAGTCTCTTTGCAACTATTTTGTTGCATTTACTTGACATTCTTCCTGTCCCAGAGGTTTTCTCCAGAGAAAGATACAGAAAAAAAGTCATGTCTCCTAAGAAATGTGAGCACAACAGCAAACGGTATCAGATGGGACATAGGAGTTGGTATTACCCCTGTGCATTTGTAATGCAGTCTGCATGGCGTTGCTTTACAGTCTCAGAACAGCCTGAGGAGGTAGTAGGCATTGCTCCCTTTGACAGATGAGGACATTATGGTTCAAAAAGCTTACATGACCTATTCACAGTCACATAGCTATACTTACAACTCCCAGGAAAGTTCTCTGTTTTCCTATTGTCCTTGTAATCAGAGATATGTTAAAGTCAAACTAGAAAGCCAGTTGTGAGGTTTATGTTAAGATTGGGTTGTGTACTAGATACAATGAAGCAAACATTTTGGAAAGAGAGCGTAGCCTCCGTGGATGAAACCCCTCTGGTACCCTAGCCGTAGGGACTGCTCACTGGTCTCTAGATTCATCTGTGGAGCAGAGCAGCCCTGGGTTGCTGAGGGTGGTGAGGGGAGCTTGAACATTGGCAACATTTTGCAGTTTCCCTAAACCTCCAATGTTTCCAAGTTTAATTTTGAAAACTTAACATCACAGAACTGCTAGATTAACTCTGGAGGCCCTAATACAACACAATGGCATGAAATCAGAGGTCTGGAAAGAGCCTGGTGAGATCATGAGTCAAGCCCTTTTGTAAAAGCTTTGCATATATTAACTTACTTACTCTTCATAGCGAGTCTTGATTATCCCATTTTTCAGCTGAGAAACTTTAAAATCGAGCAAGTAATTTGTCTAGGGTCACAGAGGTAAGGAGCGGAGGATCAATTTTAACCTGAACTCAGTTTAATTTCAGCATCTGAGCTCTGGATCCCTCCAAGGTTAAGGAGGGATGCCCCTGTCAGATTGAGTAGAGCAGGCCCTTTGTTTTGTAGATGAAGAATTCTGAAGTTAAATCCATCCAAGGAGAGCCCTGGCAGAGGAATTTTCTAAGCTCTGCAAATGGGCACTAAGAAATTTTTCTAAAAGAACAAGAGAGTTAAAGGTTGTACCACTTCTAGACCTGACCTCTAAGAAGAGTTTCTGATTGACTAGAATTCTCCAAAATATCACTGATTTGCATCTCTGTGCAATGAGGATGTGTCTTTTCCCTAGAAGGGCCTTTCACTGGAGACCCCTGAGACTCCACCTCAGATTAGCCTTATGTTTGTTTTCGTGAGTGAAGGATGGCATTAACACTTCCTATCAAACAGTCATGTGAACACGTGGCTGGACGGTCCACATATAGTAAATATTCTGAAAGCTGTCAATGGAGTGTGGGATGAAGTTACCAACTCTCTAATGGGGCAACTGGGAAGCTCTGGCTCTTAATTTGAGATCCACAGATATCCAGCAAGGGGTTCAGAGAAATCCATGAGCCTGAAACATTGCAGGCTACATTTTGGACACATGTGTATAGGTGTACTTCTTTCACTAGAGTCTCAAAGAGTTCCATGACCCCCAAACATTTCATAACCATGACTGTAAAGATATCTCAATAATTCATATGTGTGCAGCTCTTCCGTGAGAGCAGATGGCAGACTGTGAAAGCCCCCCTTAGGAATTTCAGAGATTATCATGATCTATATAATTTTTCACTTTACCAATTTTTTTTTTTTCCAAATAGATGGAGTAGACCCAAATTAACCTTCTTATTGAATGTATTTTACAGACTGGATTTTTCCACCTACCACATGGAGACTTTTTCATTGAGCCCGTGAACAAGCATCCACTGGCTGAGGGCGAGTACCACCCACACATCGTTTATAGGAGACAGAGGCAGAGAGTTCCAGAGACTGAAGAGCCAACCTGTGGATTAAAAGGTGTTGTGATTTAAATGTCCTTGCAGGCTGGGAAGTTCATATTATTCTTTTATTTTCTTTTAACACAAAACTTATTTATTCATTTGTTGATGGAAATTTGGGTTGTTCCCAGTTTTTATCTTATTACAAATAAAGCTGCTGTAAACACCTATCTATAAGTCTTTGTGAGGATGTAGGCTTGCATTTCTCTTGGGAAAATATCTAGGGGTAGAGTGGAGACACACTATGTGTATGTTTACCTTTCTAAAGAGATTGCTCGCTTGTTT
This sequence comes from Galago senegalensis, assembly GCA_963575145.1. Classification (NCBI taxonomy): domain Eukaryota; kingdom Metazoa; phylum Chordata; class Mammalia; order Primates; family Galagidae; genus Galago; species Galago senegalensis. The sequence continues at coordinate 4,459 of CAUYTI010144267.1, read as the reverse complement.
TCCAAAGTAGTTGCATCATGTTACATTCCTAGCAGCAGTGTATGAGAGTTCCTGTTCCTCTACATCTTTGCCAACACTTGGTCGTTCTTTTTAATTTAACTATTTCAGTAGGTATGTAGTGGTGTTTCATTGTGGTTTTAATTTATGTTTCCTGATGACTATTACTTGCCATTCATATATCTTTTTTGGTAAAGTATCTGTTTAAATCTTTTGCTGATTCTTTTTACATTGGGTTGTTGGTTTCCTTTTTATTTTATGTAAAACATGTAGCAGGTACAAGTATTTTTTGTTACATAGATGAATTGCTAAAGCCAGGGCTTTCAGAATAGTGTATGTTTTACCCCAACAGTAGATTTTTAGCCCTCACTCCCACCCTTCCCCCCATCTTAGTTTTTACTACCCACTATGCCTCTTTATGACCATATATATAGATCCCAGTTTAAGTGAGAACATATGGTGTTTATTTCTCTACTCCTGAGAAACTTCCATTGGGATAATGGTCTCTGTTCTGCTCACATTGCTGCAAAAGACATCATTTCATTCCCTTTTATGACTGAGTAGCACTCCCTGGTGCTTGTCTCCATTCATTGTCAGTTGATGGGCACTTAGCTTGGTTCCCTATCTTTGTCATTGTGAATTGTGCTGTGATAAATATTTAGGTGCAAGTGTCTTTTGGATACAATGACTTCTTCTCGTTTGGGTAACGCCCAGTAGTGGGACTGCTGGATTGAATCATAGGTCTACTTTTAGTTCTTTGAGGAATCTCCACGCTCCCTTCCATAGTGGTTGTATAAGTTTATGTTCCCCCAAACAGGGTATAAGTGTTCGCTTTTCACTGCATCCACACCAGCTTTGTTTTATCAAAATATGCCCTATTCTTATTGAAGTCTATTATCACCTCTTTATTCTGTTTCCAGAAAGTGTGACTCTTATATAATAATTTTGCTTGTCTATACTTAGGTCTCTTCATATTCTTAATGGGAAGAGGGAGAAAAAGCACCTCTTTCATCTTTGCCACACTAGGTAGTGATACTCATAAGACATTCATAACGGGAGAGTTTTAAGAAAACTATTTTGAATCTTCTAGAGGAAAATGGTTAAAGACATATGATTTTCAGAATTAGCCGTGTAGAATATTATCAGACAGCTTTATCATGTCTGCACATAGAAGGTAGATTTAAATGATTGATGATACCAGTAATAACATATAAAGAGAAACTGAAAAAATTATTAACACCTTCTCAGCTGATGAACTCAGTAAACCTTCCACTGGCTGCAGGGTGCTGCATTTGTGGTTCACTGGGCTGTGTTCTCTGCTCTTCGGTTTCTGGAATGATTTGAACTGTTCCTCTCAGTCTTGTCAAAAAGAGTTTCGGGTAGTTTTTAGAAATAAACTGAGCCAAGTTATTTCCTTGTAACTCTCACATTCTCTTTAACATGTAGGAGATAATAGACTATGCATAAAGGGTCACTGGAGATGGAGACGTTTTCTTAAATATTATATAATTTCTTCTTTCTTCAGAGGAAAAATCAGTGCCAGAGGGACAGTTAATAAAAGGAATCCATTTATGAGTCTCAAGAATTTGAAAATCATGGACCTCAAAGGGAAAGTAGATGATAAGGGCGTCAGGGAAATTGGATCCTGGAGGACTCAGAACTTGAGCTTTGCAAATAGAAGAATGAAAGGACAAGGGGACAAGTAACTCCTGTAGACATCACCTAGCCCTACCCTAAATGGCAACTTGCCTGGGTGTTCCCTCTATCATCTTAGCAAATATAAGTTAAGCAATGAGAAACTTTTGAGTCTAAAATGTTTTCTGTGCACAAAAACAGACAGCTGCTTTAAATTCTTAACTTTAGTAAGCTTTTGCAGCTTTGTCTTAAGTTAGAGAATTTAACTGTCGAAATCTTCCAATCCAGTATCAAGAAAAGAGATGAGATAGCTCATCTCGCTAATTTGATTTGTGAAGGTACCAATACAGATAAGTTAATCTGTCACCAGCCCTGTCGCCTGTATAATTGCCTAATTTGTATTACATTTTGGGTGATGAAGAACACTTTGTGTGTGTAATTGGATAGTTTTTAGATCACTGGGTCATTGGTATGTCAGAGAGAGTTCGTGAATTTTCCTGGACAATTGCTCTTGTAGGCATTGCTGCTCTGTGAAATTAATTAAACTATTTCTTATCTATCCTCCTTGAACACCTCTCTCCCTTAGAACTCCCTCGTTGGGGTCGAATTCATAAAAAATGAATTGGGATACTAATACGAAACCAGTAGATTAACAACTATATGCCCATACAAGAGAAAAACACAATTAAGTTCACGTCAGGGGGCAGGGAGAGTGCTCACACCTAAAAGGCACAGTGTAGGGGTATATGGCACATCTCCTGGGTAAAGGGCTCAACTACAACTTGGACATTACCAAACAAATGCCAACGATGTAACCTAAGTTTGTGTACCCTCATTTTAATCCGAAGTAAAAAGCAATGGAGAATAACAAATATTTAGTCATGAAGACAGAAGGGATGGATAGGAAAAGAGTAGGTTAACAAATACTGTGGTCCCCTGTTGGGTCATACGCTCCCCAGAATTATAATGCTTGTCAGACCGTTTCACACTGTGCTTCTTGCCCAACCTGATGACTTTCCACTCCCAGAAAACCTTCTCTTGCTCATCCTACCACATTTGCCTTGTGAATTTCTTCATGTACATCTTCTAAAAGATATTCTCTCCTACTTGCTTCACACCTCTGAGTGGGACAGTCCCTGACAGCGGTTAATGTAGAGGGTCAGAGTCCCTCCTTCCTTCACCAAAGTGGGGGGAGGGAGTTGTGCCTCAGAGGAGGGAGAGATTTTTTTTTTATTATTATTTTATTAAATGATAGCTGTGTACATTAATGCAAACATGGGATACAGTGTAGTGTCTTCACACACATTTTGACATACTTTCATCAAGCTGGTTCACTTAAACTTCATGTTATTTGCATAGTCATTGTGTCAAAACCTTAACATCCTAGTTCTAGAAAGGTTCACTTGTACCCTTGTTAGACAGAGATATAGGTGATCTTTCCAGTTACCCTCTCACCACCCAGCCACCCTTCTCCCCTCCTCTTCCCCTCCCCATATTTTTGGGCTAGAATTAAGTTGTTTCAAATGGGGATTAATTTTTTCTTTAATATTAGATTAAGATCCATTGAGAAATGGTGTATCACTAGGATTCCTTTTGTTATAAATATAAAATATGTTATAATTTATTTTAATTATAATAAAGTATAAAATTATATATCACATGTATTATTATTAAAATTATAATTTTTAATTATAATAATTGTCTGTGAAAATATATCATGGTGTCATAGTTCACAGCAACCTCAAACTCTTGGGCCCAAGTGATTCTCTTGCCTCAGCCTCCCAAGTAGCTGGGACAACAGGTGCCCACCACAACGCCTGGCTATTTTTTTGGTTGTAGTTGTCATTGTTGTTTGACAGGTCCCAGGCTGGGCTTCAACCCACCAGCTCTGGTGTATGTGGCTGGCACCCTAGTTGCTGAGCTTCAGGCACCGAGCCAGGTTTTGCTATTATTAACATTGCTGCTATAAATATTCTTAAACATGGCTCTTTGGGTAGAAGTAGAACCTCTGAGTGGTAAGGTATGTGAGTCTTCAACCTATGAGATAGTGGCAATATTATTTTTCAAAGTGTATATTCCAATTTAAATTCCCACCTACAAAGAAGAATAGATCCCGTTGATGTGTGCTAGCGCTCACTATTGCCAATAGAATGGGCGTAAACATTTACCATTCCGTGGTCTTCTGAATTTCTTTAATCACCAAAACAATGGGACATTTCCTCATGAGTTTGTTGGTCACATGTGCTTCCTCTTCAGTGACATGTGTTCATATACTGTATTTTGCCCATTTCTGTTGAATTTTTTTGTACTTTGTTGATTTTTCGAATACATTCTTGATACTAATCTTTTGTCTGCTAGGAATATCAGAAATGTTTTCTCTCAATTATAGATTAAATAGTGGCCCAACATTTATCTCTGACCTCACTGTCAACTATTTTCTCCCTTATTCACTAGAATCACACTGGCCTCTTTGATGTTCCTCAGACACATGAAGCATCTTATCACCCCCAGCCCTGTGCACCTTCTGTTCTTTCTGCACAGACCATTCATCCCCCAAATAGCAAAAATGGTTCATTCTTCACTGTCCTCAAGAGCCTATATAAATGTTACTTAAAAAAAAAAACAACAACACAGGGTTAATCACAGCCACTATTTACTTAGCATTTTTTATGTGCAATGTCATGACAGTCATGGCAAGCAGAATTCATGCCCATTTTACTCCAAGAAAAAAAGTGAAGCTCAGAGAATCAGAGCATTGCTGAAGCTGGAATTAGAATTCCAGGCTATCAACTGCAAAGTCTTCTCTGAACCATTATACATGGATTAT
>CAUYTI010144265.1:0-35417 GCA_963575145.1 Galago senegalensis | reverse complement strand
GCCAGGGCCACCAAACAACAATGACGGCTGAATAGCCGGGCATTGTGGTGGACTAGGGGCCCGTGTTCCCAGCTACTTGGGAGGCTGAGGCAGGAGACTCGCTTGAGCCCAGGAGTTGGAGGTTGCTGTGAGCTGTGATGTGATGGCACTGTACCCAGGGGGACAGCTTGAGGCTCTGTCTCAAAAAAAAAAAAAAAAGAAAGAAAAGAAAGAAAGAAAAAGCATTATTAACTTAATTGAAATTGACAGGTAAAGAAGTGCAAGTACCTCTTAAATATATGCAAAAATGTACAAACTATGTTATGAAAATGCAAATCAGAACTGCAATAAGAAGGCATTTGTAACCTATCACATTGGAAGATGAGTGGATAATACCCTCATTTGGTGGGGGTAATGAAAAAGTACTTCATACATTGCTGGTGAGAGTAAGTGAATACAGTCACTTTGGAAGGCAGTTTGTGTTATTTGTCTAAATTATAAATGCCCATCTCTTAGGACCCAGCAGTTCCACTACTAGGTATCTGCCCTAGAGAAACACTGTCATGCATACACAGTGTTCACTGGACATTGTTGTAATAGTGAAAAATTGGAGAAAACAATGTAAACATCCATAAGCAAAAGAAGTGATAAACAAAACCGGGACTGTTGAGACCGTTAGTGGACAATGAAACTCAGTAGGTTGTGACAGTGTGGAACAAAGAAGAGAAAATGATGGAGGGAGTTGCAGATAATGTGGCTAAATATTTGGTGAAGTTTTGTTTCAGTTTTGTCTGTTCGCAAATGTGAACTGGGTCACAATACACAGATAGATTTCTTACTGTGAGATTCAGTCAAAAATGTTGGAAAAACCCGGCTAGGACAGTGAAAAGGAATAAATTAGATTGGTATGTAGACATAAGAAAAGATTTCAGAAATGCAAAGTGAAAAGAGCAAGTGCAGTGACAAGCATTTTTGAAAAAGAAAACACACACACAAATGGTACGTTTATTTATTTATTTGAGATAGTTTCACTCTCTTGCCCCAGGCTAGAGTGCCATGGGGTCAGCCTAGCTCACAGCAACCTTAAATTCCTGGGCTCAAGCAATCCTCTTGCCCCAGCCTCTTGAGTAGCTGGGACTATAGGCACTGGCCACAATGCCTGGCTAATTTTTCTATTTTTAATAGAGGGTCTCACTGTTTTCAGGCTGGTCTCCAACTCCTAAGCTGAAGGGATCCTCTTGCCTTAGCCTCCCAGGTGTGAGTCCTGAGCCTGGCCTGGTACCCGTGTTTTTGACAGTATCATATTTTTGGTGGAATTGTGAGCGGGCATACAAGTGAAGCCTGAAAGATGTGCACCAGGCTTATTTCAGAGGTGCCTTCTGGGGACCAGAGCGGTGTTGAGAGAGGCTTGTGCTTTATAAGCACATACTTCATTTTTTTTTTTTTAAGTGTGACTGTTTTGCTTGTGTATTTAAATGGTTAAAAAATGTTTACACATTATTGAAAGACTCCAAGGATGCTGTTAAGTCCAGGTACTTTCCCCTTGGTTGTTCGGGTTTTTCTTATTCATCTTCTGCTGCTGCTTAGTTTAAGTGTTTCTTCTTTTGCTTTCATTTGGGTATCTTACAAATGAAGTATCCTGTTAACTTTGTTTTTCAAAGTTATTATCTGAAGATGGCATGCAAAATCGCTTAAACATTGTATCATCAGCTCCTTTATTGGGTCTTTTTGTTTCTTTTCTGACTTTGCCATTTTGTTCTTTTAAAATTAATTGGGCTCCTGCTTTATTAATTTCTTTAGATTTTTTCCCCCCAAAGAGCCAGCTTTTGGCTTTCATTCCGTTCCTTGACATTTGCTTACATTCTTACTTGTTAATTCTATTTGCATTTCCAGTTTATCTTTTATCCTTTATCTTTTCTTAGGTTTATCTACCCGAGTGCTTCTGAAACTTTAAGGTGCGTAGGATCCTTGGATCTGGAGCTCTTGTTAAAATGCGGATACCAGGTGCCAGATTTTGCCTTTGTAACCAGCTTTAGATGGGTCAACCTCTGAGAATGTAGAGGAAATGGCACCTGCTCCTTTGACTTTAGAGCAGCAGGTACCAGGTGTATAGTATCCAGCAAATCCATCAACTGTTGTAAAGATGATCCTTCTAACTATTGCAATAAAATTCATACTGTTTTCCATGAAAGTAGTGGAGATGGGGTACCCTGACCACCCACTCACTTTTAAAAATTTCATTAGTGACCACACTTTCTACATGGCCTGAGAGGGTAGAAGAGGATTTGGCTAGAAAATTTCTTCAGGCATATTAGTTTGACTGAGCTGGTTGCCTTAGCTCCGCACTGCTATAGCTGAGTTTAGGGGTCCATTTGAATCTGTTGTTTTTAACCTTTTTTCATACCCCAGAGACTCCTTTGGGAATGTGATGGAAGCTATAGAGTTTCTCTTCAGAAACACGACCCACCCTCATTCATGCCCACTGAAACCCCCAGTTGTTCTTTCACTGTTTTGAGCTTCAAGCCTCTTAAAGGCTGTCTATAGATTATAGGGTCACTGATTCAAATGGTGCTGTTCAGGTAAAGAATCCCAAAATGAGGAATAGAATCCACAGGGCCTACAGACACCCTCTTGTCCAGCCCTGTTCATTTCCAGATAAGGAAACCAAAGGCCAGGATTTTCAGGGGTTTATTTAAGGTCATGTTTTTCATGTGCCCTCCTCTGCCTCTAATTCTAAGCACAAGTGGTATTACCTGTGGCAGTGGGAAGCCGGCTTGACTAGACTGGTTCCTCTTGGGGTCTTTTGGGCTGAGAGCCGCATACCCACCCAGACACAGCCTGCATCATCTTGGGTGCAGGCAGCCCCATGGGTTACTTCCTTCAGCTGAGCCCTGCCCTCCTCCTTACAGTCGCGTCTGGTGTAAGGAAGCAAAGACTCAGATCCCTTCCAGCCAGAATTCTGGGCTCGGACTCTGTTCTGACTTTGACATGGCAGGGCCTCCTGCCTTGTTCCTGTCTCCCATTTCCTTCTCTAAGTCTCAGTTCTTCTAAGAGGCTTCTGTGTGGGTTCCTGTTCTTCTAACATGCCTGGTGTGCAGGTCTCAAACTGGGACCAAGACCCTGCCCTGTCCCTTTGTTAGAGACAGTAAGGTGTGGTGGGATGACATCAGTTTGAATCCCAGCTCACGGCCCGTAGTAGCTGTGTGACTCCGGGGTAATTACTAAACCTGACTATGCTTTAGTTTCTTTATATATGTGGTAGAAAAAGCACAATATACCTAGAGGGGGGTTGGAAAGCTTTAACTGGTGCATAGAGTATGTTAATAAACAGTAGCTAGTCCTACTCCTAGGAGTTAGAGTCTTGCGCAGACTGACCAGATGGGTAAACTTTGATAGATGTCCTGGTGCTGGTGTTGATGAGGGTCACCTATCTTGGCTTCCCCCTTCACAGAGCTTTGCCTACTTGTTGGGACCATTAATAATTTTGTCTTATGCTGTCCCCCTCGCCGAAGTCACTGTGAGCCCACCCAGCTGGAGATTACCAGCTTCTCTTCAGAAAGGAGGTCTGCCCACTGGATCATGGCTACTCTGTGTGTGCTTGGAACTGGGTGGGCTTGTCCATGTGCTGCTGATTCTAAGAAGGAAATTACAGATCAATTTCTTAGAAAAACACAGCTGCAAAAATCATTAGTGGAATAAATAAATAGATGAATGACCTAACTACTTTGGGAAACATTTGTTGAGCAGCTATCATCCATTACCCATGGTGGTTAGAACCAGTGGTATACCCGGGTCTTTGTCCTCAGGGCATTGATGGAGTCCTGAGGGGAATCAGACAAATGGCCATTTGATTACATTATAGTACCTGTGATAAATGTGATGGAGGGAGAGAGGACTTGGGAGTCCAGAGGAGGAGCCTCAAACTCTAACTCAGAAAGATGAGGGTTGGAAAGGCTTTATGGAGGAGGTGATGTTTTAACTGGGTTTGGGAGGTTGACATCTTTGTGTTCTTGTCTATTAATTTTTCTGGATGAATTTTGTAGCCATTTGATGGACTCTTAAAAATGAGTCTTGAAAAATTACCGAGCAAGACGCATTCTAGGAGTATAAGTCTGATTCAGTGTAAGCAAAAAGACTAATATTAGGAAGAAGAAGACCATAAAAATTGAACACTGAGTATTTCACACAGTGCCTGAAATATAAACGGTCAACACATATTTGATGAATGAATTGAATTTGGTCTTACCAGATGCAAAAAATATTGGAAATAATTATATAAAGATTATAAAACATCATAAAATGAAAAATAGTTATGTTGGAGGGTTTACCCCTAAACAGGACAGAGAGCCTGCTTGTGTATAGCAAGCCTTACACAGGGGCTATAGATATAGTGTGGGGAAATACTAGAAGTGTGACCTGAAAAACAGGAACTAAACTAAAATGCCCCTTATCTCTCTTCTTATTTAACATAGTTTAACAGATTCTTGTTGAAACAATATAGGAACAAAAAGAAACTAGAAGGATTGGTATAGGGAAGGAAGAGATAAAAATATCGCTGTTTGCAAATGACACAATTTCTATTCAAAGAAAATTACAAAATCTTACATGACTGCTTCTGATCAGAAGTTAAAGCTTTGAAGGATCAATATTCCAAAGTTGTTGCCTAGATTTCATGCCCTGGCAGTTAAAATTTCAATGAAATACTTCATAAAGCATGAACAAAAATAATAATCAGAAAAAACTGGTGGGCAAGCACACTGAAGGATGTTTCGGAGATCTTTTAACAGCAGGATTTCTCGAAGCACACTAGCCAGGTAAGCAGCAGTTGGTAAAACTGTACAGTACTAGGACAAAGCAGAAAAAAATGGAAGATCAGTACAATCCATAGATGTAAATAAATAGAAGGCATTTACAGATGGCAAATTTGGAGAGGCAATTGTGAAAAATAATTTTACAGTTAGTAGATCATGGGAGAAACTAGAGAATAATGTGGATAAAAAGAACTCAATTTTATATCTCACGGTATATGGTATACATTCTAGATGTATTAAAAAGTTAGTTTTACCAACTCTTCGAACTCCGTGGAAGCAGATAGAATGTTTATCCTGTCTGTGGAGAGAACAGGTGTGCTTGAAAATTCCACAAAATTAATCATTGGTGGAGTGGGATGTGTTCAACTAGAAAAGAATAAAATCTATAAAAATAATCAAATCAAGTTAAGAGGGATGGATGTGGGAGAGGGAAACAGTTGTAATAAACTGATGGGTAAGACATGCTTTCAAAATCATGCCCAAAACTGATGAGGATCTTTAAGGCAGATGCTCAAACTGTATTGGTAAATTAGTCTAGGTATAGGAACAGATCACTTCATATGAAGTGCAGAAAATAAACTGAGATGTGGAAAAGTATCTTTTCTTAATCCACAAGAAACATAAATTAAGCCAGCTCTGAGCTCTCTTTCCATTGGCCTGGAGTACTAGCAACAAAGAGATCACATTTACAAAGCCCCCCACTGGTGAGGGGGGAAAGAAATCGGGGTTATCACTGGCCTCACTGAAAATGGAGCTGGTTTTCTGGAGAGCGTTAAGACAGTGGGCAAGTGGACTGCGAGAGCAGTGACCCTGTTCATTCCCTTTGACGAGTGTTCTCACTTTTAGGAATAAGTCTCACAGAAATAATCCCAAAGAGGAAGAAAACTGACTTGTCCAAAGATGGGGGTGGTGGTGAAAATAATCCACATGTGGGCAATTAGGGAATGGTTACATAAAGGCTGTGACAAGGACAGAGTGGAGAACTTAACCACTTGATACAAGAGAGAGGAATAATGTTAAGTGGAGCGAGAAGAACACAGAATAGCTTACCTGTGCTGATGGCAGCCAACTAAATATCTATGTGTGCGCAGTGATAAGAATCTGGAAAAGTATAGGGCTACTTTGATGTGTTTTCAATTAGTTCTTCCCCCCTCGTAAAATTCTTAGTATGTTAGCTAATGCAGGTTTTTAAAAGAAGAAAGGAGGGGGAAAATTTTGGTGGTGAAAAGAGGAAACGTCGTGGTGGAGAAAGAGCATTGGGCAAGATATCCAAACAGGGCTGGATTTGAGTCGCTGCATTACCATGTAGTTTTGGGGCAAGTCACATCTCTCTTCTTGGGCCCTTTTGTCTCCACCCCAAAAGGAGGTCCTGGTGACACCCACACATTCAGTGATAGGAGTTCTTGGCTTCTGACCAGATATTCCTTCACCTAGCCAGTTCTGGGGAGCCTGTGACAATCCCTCTCTCATCTCCCCCATCTCAGGGGCAGATCCACTCTGGTGTGGATAGAGGGGAAAGTCCTTCCCCCCAAACAAGGAAGCTAACAAAGCTATTGCAAATAAGCACGAAAAGGGACTGCAGTGTCCAGGAAATGTTAAACAAAGAATATGTGCCCTTCCATTCCAAAGCTGGAGATGTGGTCCCAGGGAAAAAGGTGGTACTGGAAGAGAGCCTTCTATTGAGCTGACTTAAATTTACCCTGCAGTCAACCTTTCTATAAGACAGGTTTGTGGAGAAGGTAGGAGGAGAATGAGGCCAGCTACTCATCGGTTGTGTATGGAGCACTTTGAGGCCTAACCGGATCAATTCATTGTCAAGCTCCTCTGCTTGGCAGCTAGACAGCCTTGAACTTCATAACCCAAGCCCCAGTTTCCTCATTGTGAAATGGGGATAACCTCTCTGTCTCCCTAGTTTGTTGGAAGAATGACATAAGATGTTGTGCTTAAATGTTCTTTGGGCTTTCAGTTACTCTATTTGTCAAGGTTTTTCCTGAATGCATGCCAAAAAGGACACAGTGCTAGCTCTCATAGGGAAGCTGGAGCTGTCTAGATTATTAATATTAATTAATCAGTAATATGAATATTATTAGTATAGAACACTTACAGTGGGGTAAGTGCTGTGAGAAGGCAGCAAGGCCGGACATGGTGTTTTTAGGATGAGGGAAACTGGGGCCTTTCCGGGTAAGGGGTTAGTGACTAGTCAAGATGCAGAGTAGGGGATGCCTGGACAGGAGGCATTTGACAAGAAGGTTCCAGAAGGCCTGAGATGGATTTGTCCAGCCTTGTAAGATGTGCTGAACACACCCTTGTCTGTCACCTCATTTGAGCCTGAGAGCAACCTGTGAGCTCAGGGAACTGGGGTTTGCAGGGACTGAGGGGTCTAAGCTCCTTTCTGGGCAGACTTGGGTCCAGGACAGAGGCTTCTTGCCTCCCCTCTCTGTGCTCCTTCATCTGTACCACACGCCCTCCTGACAAGATGGGTCATGGGTACCGGCCAGAGCTCATCTGCTTCCTTGGAGGGAGAAGGATAGAAGGGAAGAGGATGGGGGCTTGACATTTTTGAGATGAAGAGGAAGATGAAGGTTGCCTGATTTTGGGGAAGCAGCGATAGGATGTGGGAGTTGGAGTACCCTGGATTCAGGTTCCAGTGTTACCGCTGCGAACCTCCATGACTATATGACCAAGCCACTCAACTTCTGTGCCTCAGCCTCTCCCTCTGCAAAATGGGGACAAGCATCTTACCTCCTGGGGTTGTGAGGAGGACTAAGTGCGATATGCATGGAAAGTGCTTGGCTTTGTAAGTCCTCTATACCTGCAGCTGCTGCTCTCGTTATTTTGCCATCACAAAGGGGAAGGCCTCTTAGAAACAATGGTGCTTCTGTGGCCTCAGATTTGTTGCTGGACAGGTCAGTAACACTTCTCCTAAGTCCACATGGGCAGGTAATGCTCCTCCTCCTTCCTGCCTCTCTCTGTCTGGCTCTTCTGCTCCTATTTCATGTCATGCATTTTGCTGTTTGTAATTTAACATACATCATCTCCTTTAAATCCTTTCACTAACTCTGTGAAGTGGGGGTTAATTATTTTTGTTTTGCAGATAAGGATATTGAGGCCTAGAGAGTCCCACAGAAGGAGTTCAACCCCTGTCTCCATCCCTGAGCACACATAGGTGTGGCCCTGGTGTGCTAGGGCCTCCCATCTTAGGGTTCTGTGAAGCAAATTCCCTGTCCCTTCCTAGTAAGTGACACCCCCCCCACACACACACACACATACAGCTGGGATGCTCCCTAATCTCTTTCTTTTCCCTTCCTAATTGTAAGGCTTTGAGTCAGGGTACTTAACCCCTTAATGCCTCACTTTTCCACCTAAAAAGTAGCAAGTGATAATAGCACTTAGTGGGGTTATTGTGAAGATTAAATAAAATAATACCCAAAGCTTTGGAGCACAGCTGTAAATAGTGACTGCTGTTACCCCGATCTGGAACTTAGGGACACTATCCAGCCCCCCTGGGAATCAGACCTAAATATGTAAAAAGTTTAGTAACCCTCTGTCTCCCTGTCTGTGCCCTTAGGCAAGAGAAACTCTCGTAGCCTTGCAAGTGAGAACTGTTCTCTACTTTGTGATAGGAAGTAGGAATTAGCATAGAGAACAGTTAGAGGGTAGGATCAGGAGGTGGGAGGAGGGTGTCTTCCCTGGCAGGGACTATAGGGAAATGAAGTTGGGTGGGGCTTCTCACTGGGTAAAGGCCTGTGAATCACCAGAGGCCTGCGGGCTGGGTGCAGGGGGCTGGAGGTTATGGAAGCTGTGTTTTTGGAGTTGGCATTGGCTGGGGCATTCAAGATGGCTGGGGTGGGGGTAGGGGAGAAAAAGAAGAGTCTTTCTAGAGGAGCGAAAACCCATCATGTAGCCACAAAAGAAATCCAGGAGGGAAATGATTAGAATTGGGCTACCGAGTGGAAGAGTGGGACTGGAATGGAGAGTTAGGTCATTCTCTGGATGTAGAGGCATGCAGGGGAGCCTAGGGTGACCCTTCGGCTTTTAGTGAGGTGACTGGATGTTCAGTGGCACCACTGACAGAGACAGAGAGGAACCCAACAGAAATAAGGTGGCAGGGAAAGATGTTGAGCTGCGCTTACCTTTGGACATGCTGAGCGTGAGAAACATGAGGACTGTGGCTGGAAGCATCTGGTCAGAGAACACCCCGGCTGCAGACTGCAGCCAGGTGCCACGTGCAAACAGGTTCTAGTAAGTGAAGTCATAGGGGAGGATGGCCCAGCAAGAAGAATGTGGGTGGGGAAGGGATAGGGACAGGGGGCCCTGGAGGACGCTAACAATCCTAGGACTGGAGGCCACAGATTTGAAGGATCTAAGCTCCGGTTATGAAACACACCCTGGAATATCCCGCTTTGCTGCTCACAGTTCGCCCCGCAGCCTGCAGGGTGGGGTCCAAACTCCTGCATGCAGGCTTGTATTAGCTTCCTAGGGCTACCGTAACAAAGTACCAGAAGCTGGCTGCCTTCAAACAACAGTATTCTTTCGCTGTTCTGGAGGCTGGTTCTGGAAGTCTGAAATCAAGGTATTGGCACAGTTAGTTCCAACCTGAGGCTCTAAAGGAAAATCGGTTCCAGGCCTCTCTCCTGGCTTCTGTGGTTGCTGCAATCCTTGGCATTTCTTGGCTTGTAGAAACATTACTCCGTTTCTGCTTCCATTGTCACAGGGCGTTCTCCGTGAGTGCATGTGCACGTGTGTGCCACTGTGGTCTCTTGTAAGGGCCCCAGTTATTGGATTAGGTGAGCTTAAGATGAGTACAGCCTCATCTCAACTAATTACAGCTGCAAAACCTTCTTTCCAAATAAAACTGTATCCTGAGGTTCCAGGTGGTCCTGAATTTGGGGGACACAATCCAGTATAGGCCTCATTTTTTTCCACCTGCTTTTTTGACCTTATTTCTCTCCTACTCCCATGGCCTTGTTTTGGGAAGATGTCCAGGACCTACTCCACCCGGGGATCACCATCTTGGTCTTGAGGTTCACTGTCTTGGTCTCAAGCACTCCCTTATCTCTGTCTCTGAGAGCTCCCCTGTGTCTTAACTAGGTCTCCCTCAGGACAAGGATGGAGCTTCTTCCTCTCTCCTTGCAGGGACCTAGTGCAGAAGGTGTGGGTTTGAGTCCTGACTCTGCACTCACTTAGCCGTGTGATCTGAGTGAGTTCCTTAACCTCTCCTAGCCTCTGTTTCCCCATATGTAAAGTGGAGCTCGTAAATGAGAAAAGTCCACAAATTGCTAGTCTGGGACTTAGAAATTCCACGAGGGCAGGGCCGTGTTTGTTTTGTCCACCTTGTGTATCTGGCACTTGGCACAGTGTCGTTGTCAGGTACTCCATAAATATTTGAATAAGTGACCACATGGAGAGACGTGCTTGATAAGAAGTGACCTCGGTACTTGTGGATGTGACCCTTCCTTAGAAACCCCCCTTCTCCTGCCTTTGGTCCCCCAGAGTGGGTAATTACAGTTTGAGTTTCAGTGAGATGCTGCTGAGTGGCGGTGCACAGGGGTCTCAGTTTGAGTCAGGCTCACAGCCCTGCACCCCATGTTTCTCTTTCATGTGGATGGAACAAACTTTGGCTTATTACATTAGCGGTACCTATGGTGGCTGCAATAGATGAGTCACCATTTACTGTAAAGCTTTCAGATGCCCGGCAGACACATCCCAGCTGGGAGCGACAGGGCCTTCTGTGATACAGGCAACTCAGCCTCAGCTGTCTAAAAAGAACTAGAAAATACTCTGTGGTCACAAGTAGTACAAAGGTCTTGTTGAGGGTCCATAGTGTCTCAGGGTCCTCCTTTTTCAGATTTCCTACTAGAAGTTAATTTTGATCTATAAACTCTGTGGTAGGAATATTTTGAAGCCAATTAAACAAGTCTGTGCAAATTTATGTTTGCTTGCTTCTAGACTAGAGGTTTAGGGTTGTGTCTGGTTTTGTTTTTGTGTGAAATGTTAATTTTTTTATAAAAAGAAGCTACTCTGGTTTCTTGATTATTGGCCACTGGGAACAGCGCTTCAAAGCCTGAGAACTTTTTTCTTTTTAAATAAAAATGCAGTTGGTTCCTCTCTGCTGGCAGGTGGTGGTTTTCTTTTCCTTTCAAGAGATGAACTTGCAGAACTCTACTTGGTCTCCAGTGGTAGACAGGGCTTGGGGCATCTTGGTCTTCAGGAATGGACTCAGTAGTGAAGAGCTGGAAAGGCTCCCGGGCGCAGCATATTCCCTCCTGCAGATGGGGCTAGGTCAGGTGGGTTGGGGGTGGTGACTGGCTGGAGAGGTGTCCTCATAGTGCCCCATACATGCTGGGAGCGAGGTTCCCTGTGTGTGGGCTCTGTGGCAGGGCCTGGGGCTCTCAAAGAGTTTAAAATCTGTTTGGGAAAAAAAAAAAACATTTTTGTGTATGTCTGTTTGCATAACTGTACCATGGGGCCTTGGATAAGTTGTGTAGCTTCTCAAACTCAGTTTTTTCACCCATAAAATGGGGGGATAATGACAGTTTTTCTCAATTAAGTGCTTTTAAGGATTTGATGAGATATTTAAGGCACCTTGTACCTAATAGGACTCAAAAAGTGGTTGTTATAATTATGAGAAGTGTTGTGAATCTTCTGTTTCGACAGTGTGGATGGTGGAGGGAGCCCTTTGGTGAAAAGAGTGTTGAGTTACTAGTGATTGACTTTCTGGTTTTGCTGGTAATTACCCCAGGATCTGAAGTTGGCTCTGTAGTCATTTGACTAGTTTCTGCCTCTTCATCTTGGGGTTTGCTGTTGGCCCCAGGGAGGCCTTTCTCACCCTCCTCTAGGGCTTCTCTCATGATGGGCCCAGTTGCTTTGACCAGGCTATGCTTTTCCAGGGTATTCAGAGGATGGCCAGGAACCCTGGCAGTCTCGGAGCAAGAGACAAGAAGGTGTATTTGGAATTTTGAAATTTGGTGCTCTCTGGGACACAGCTAGTGTTTGCAGGGGCAGTGGTAACAGACTATTTGAAATGAAGACTTGGGGGACATTAGGATGATGGTCTACACAGCTGGACATCCCTTACACAGCAGAGCCTCCTTCCTGATCATTGGTGTCTCCATGGGTCCTTGTCTTCTCCCATCCCCAGCTTTGGCTATTTCCCTAGAGTGGAGAGCCCTCGCTTCCTGAATTCACCAATTTCAGAGTGATATCGTCCCTCTATCCCAGAGTTCACTGCCCTTCTGGAGGGCACAGTCCTCCGTGGTGGTGGGGCTTTGGGTTTCATTTGCAGCTGCATCCCTAGGCATCCGCTCCGTCAGCCAGTGTCAGTGAAGAGCCTGTGAAAATCCCTCACAGTGAGACAGGATGAAATTTCTGCCTCCACCCCCTGAAAGGAGACTGTTGAGAAAGGGGCACATTTTGTATCTGGGATCAGTTTCTCTGCACAAAAAACATGGGTCCCCTAACTTCTATTTCAAGGAGAACTGGATCTAATGGGAAGAAGACAGCATCTTCACATGGGGTGGGTTCAATTGAGAGACCTCTTGTAAATAATAATCAGGTTTCTAATGCAGTTCTCACTCCAAAAACAATGTTTTCACAGAGTCACACTGACTCCTGGAAGATCAGAATGCTCTAGTACTGGAATTCCATCCACTCTGGGTCCTGTGGGACTCCCTTGGAAAACTGAAAGAGTATGGATACGTGGTGGGCACCAAAAATGACTTTCTCCATTCACTGCCACGCCATAGAGGATCTGCTGTGAGAGATGGATGGGAATCAGAAATTAGGACAGAGAAGCCGGCCTCTGTTCCTAGTGCCCTCGATTACTGCCAAACATGTTCGGAACTCTGGAGTTGTAGTCTCAGCCTCCCGCTGGGGTTCTTCTCTTTTCCCTACTCCCACTCTGTCCCCATGGTCAAGTTCTGGTTACTTAAAATCATTGTGAGGCCTGGCATGGACTACAGCAATGCATACAGACTTTTTAAAGCCTAGAATCTGGAAGAACTCACTTGTCCTAGTGTTTTTAATATAAGACTACATCAGGATTGCGTTTGCAGGAGCCTCAGCTCTGTGGCTGCTCTGAAGACCCGGGTTCTTTTCTGGCGTGTGCCTTTGGGTGTCTGCTTCCATTCAGCAGTGCCCCTCCTCTACCTCTCCTACAAATGGGTACCTAAGGAAACCCAGGCTCCCCAGTTGGCAGTCAGGAGAGGTAAGACCTTGCTGTCAGGGGAGCTCTAGGGTGTAATTTGGTTGTAGTGGTGCCTGTGCCTTCTCTCTAGTTGTTTTAGGTTTAATATACTCTTGTCTGTAATGGGAATGAGAACACAAGCTGATTACTGAAATTCAACTGCAGTATTGGTTTAACAGGAAACCTATGAGAGGAACCTACTTCCTTCTTGATTTTTGTTTTATTTTAAAAATTTATGTGCATTCCGTTTCATTTCTTTTCCTCAGACCTTTCTAAGAAGTCATCAAACAACATACTATATAAAAAAAAAAACAAAACAAAACCTGGCACGGGAGCTCATGCCTGTAATCCTAGCACTCTGGGAGGCCGAGGCGGGTGCATCACTTGAGCCTAACAGGGGTCCTCAAACTTTTTAAACAGGGGGCCAGTTCACTGTCCCTCAGACCATTGGAGGGCCAGACTACGGGCTCTGGGATGAGTCGGCTGCTAAGCAGGACCGGCAGCAGCGGCAAAAACACCCGGCGGTCCGGATAAATGTCCTAGGAGGGCTGCATGTGGCCTGCAGGCTGTAGTTTGAGGACACCTGGCCTAAGAGAGATCTGCCTGAGTAAGAGCGAGACCCTATCTCTAAAAACTACCTGGGGGTTGTGGTGGTCACCTGTAGTCCCAACTGCTTGGGACGCTGAGGCAAGAGAATCAGTTGAGCCCAAGAGTTTGTGGTTGCTGTGAGCTATGATGCCATAGCACTCTACTTTGGGGCGACAGAGTGAGACTCTGTCTTAAAAAAAAAAAAAAAAAAAAAAAACCTTTTAGAAACTAAAACTGGACCTAGAGGAATACATAGCATTTTCTCTCCATACTACCTTCCTTCCCCCTGTCTGGTTGACAGCACGGCAGGTGTTGAAATGGAGAAACTGAGGCCCATGGAGAGGGCAGGGATTGATCGATGTCCACAATGGATCAGGACTTGAATTAGGCCTGTACTGCTGGGTTCCAATACGTCTGCTTCTTCCCTGGATGTTGATTTTCCATGTGGGACATTCTCCCATTGGGTCAGATCCTTAGCCCTACCTCCTGTGGTTTCATTGGCTTACTTAAAATGAGCTCTAGCTAAAGAAGTGTTACAATCACGCAGTTTATGTGGAGTTGGGACAATCTCAAATAGCTTCCTTTCCCCCTCCATCCTTCCATCTATGAGAAATCTTTCTGGATCTGTTATGCACAAGGCGATCTGCCAGACCCAGAGGGTTTGAGGGATGAGAGAGACAAGATCCTATGTCTGAAGAATATGGTCCTTCAAGTTAGGGTGGGGGTAGAACAACTGTAATAATACCAATAATACCAAGCAGAATGAAGTAAACACTGCAGTAAGCATACAGGAAAAATGGAGTAGAGGAAAATGGGTTAATTTTTGTCCAGACATGCAAAGACAGCATTGGAGTTGAATTTGGAAGGATGGATAGAATTTTGGTACTGGGCAGACTGTGGAAAGGCACTTGGAGAAATAAGGATCCAGGTCGTGGATCTTGATTCCTTAATACCGTATTGCACAAACACAGAGGTGATTCTGTCCTGGGTTTAGGTGGTACTTGCTCAGTGATGGTTCTGGGACCTACTTCAGTTTGGGGTTAGGGTTAGAGGTAGAAGGACGGCATTAGGAGATGGCTGGTATCTTTATTTTATGTAGATTTATCCAGGCACCATACACCATCAAGGGCACACAGCTAGCCAGTGCTGGAGCTGAGATTTGAACTCAGGACTCTGACTGACTGTAGGACCCCTATTCTTCTCCTCCTATTGCCTTATCCCTCTCTCCTGGGAAGTCACTGATGCTAAACCATCATTCCCAAATAGTTGGATTCAGGTTGCAAAATAGAGTTGGTTTCTGATCAGCAGGAATGCTTGTGAAAATATTTTGCTGTTTTAACTCATGTCAATCAAACTTTCTACAGTGAGTTGAAGGAGTATTCCTTTTTTTGTCATGCTTTCTGGCCCCTGTAGTGCTACTGTTTTTTAATGCAGCCATCTGACTGGTCTATCAGGTGACTGCTGTATAAATTATTTCTCTAAGGAGTAGGTATGATCTGTTCAACCTATGACCTGTTCAAACTAGCAAATCATATGCTTTGCTTGAATGGGTTGTTAAGGCAATGGAGACAAGCTTCTGAACTGGCAGAATTGGCTGGATGTCCTTCTGTTTGATGGGGTAGACAGATAGATGCTCTCCATAAAAATCTAAAAGAAGGAACAGTGAGAGTAAGTGAGGTGAAGAGCATGACTGGCCGAAGAGGACTGAGATGGGGTGGCACTTCCTGGGGCAAAGGCCATAGATTGAGCCTTGGAAAATCTAGACCATTTTCCTAAGGGATGTCTTAAGACAAGGGAGAATGTATCAAGCAGGTGAATGCTATTCAGGGAGTTGGGTGGGTGTTTGACTCTTAATAACTATTTGGCAGTAATGATAACATGCTGTAGTTCTAGACTTATCGGATGGTGCCCTTGTCCTGTCACTTAACCCCCTTGACCTGGGGGTCTGGAGAGAGAATGCCATCTGGGGAAGGTGCCTGAGGCTATTGGTTTTGTCACCTGGTTTTAGGCCCACAAAGCACCAACCCTGTCACAGTTATCCATCTGGTTTTTTGTCACAGTTCTCTGAGATGCCCTCTGCCTCCTTCCTCCCCTTCCTTTCTCCCCCTTCTCCTTCACAGTGTAATTTTAGTTTGCAAGATTCTTCCAGGGCTGCAGATCAGTTAATCTTAGAATCCGCTTCTCCAAGAGCATCTTGCCTTTTATTATCTCTGTTCTCTATATTGGGGTCTGTGATTCTGCTGCTAAAAAAAGTTTGAAAACCAGATGCCTAGAGCATTTTTGCAGCATTCATTGTCTGCAAAGGTGGCCTGAGGGGATCTGTGAGTGAGGGCCACAGCTTTTGCCACAGGGTGTGTGTTGGGCCTGGGTAGAGAAGGGGACTGGGGTGCCCATCCTGTTGTTCTTATGCTGCCTCTGAAGTCTAGGTCCTTCTCGGAGGACTTGGAATTCATCTGTCATCCCAGGCTGCTGAGGAAAACAATTTGCACATTTCATTGTAGAAACTATTGCATAAATCCCAACTTACACATGCTCTTCCCTGTAAGGAGTCTCAGAGGCTCAGAGAAGTTGAGTAACTTGTTTGAGGTCACACAGCTACTAAGTGAAAGGATCTAGATTTGAATCCAGATCTCATTCCGGAGTTCATGATTGTTACTATTATGTGTATCAGTCATACTTTTACCTACAATTAAATATACTTCTTCTGTATGGTTTCCTCCTCTTGGGGCTGTGGGCTGGGTAAATTTAGCACTGTGGAAAGTAATGCCACATTCATGCCTTACTTTTATTTGCCTTAAAAGTGCTACCTTAGGAGAGTCAGGTGTTCTGAGCTTTGGTGACTGGTCATGGTGGGAAGAGGGGTGGGTGCTTGGATTTGAGGTTCTCATGTCAGTCTGTGTCAGTGTGAGAAGTCTGAGAGGTTTAGCTTGCAGTTCCTGAAGCTGGATTGTAATGTCACGAATCTGAGAGCTTCAGAGTGCTGGGGCCATTGGTTTTTCTTCACTTTGTCTAAATCTCCTTTTTCTGATTTGGTTTTCTACTGGATTCTGATGGAGACCTCAGAGCATGGCTGAGCATA
Organism: Galago senegalensis; assembly: GCA_963575145.1. Lineage (NCBI taxonomy): Eukaryota > Metazoa > Chordata > Mammalia > Primates > Galagidae > Galago > Galago senegalensis. The sequence continues at coordinate 18,775 of CAUYTI010144265.1, read as the reverse complement.
TGAAGAGCCAGGAACTTCCTGCTTGGAAGGTCCATTCTGTGAAGGGGGGAAGGGTTTGGGGAAGACTGGAATTGTGCGTGTGTGAGACCATTGATCAGATGCCATTGCTCATCTGTTGATTGCAGAGATTAGAATCACAGGTTGGTTAAACAGTGTGGTCAAGCCATGGGTCTCAGGGAGCACAAAGTAGTCTAGTGGTTTCTCTAAAATGGGGCTGTGAGCAATGCTTTTGTTCAGGCCATGTGTCTGTGTGAGTTGTGAGTATTAATTTTATTTTCTTTTTCTAGAATGTCCCATACCTCTGCTCAAGGGGGTGGGTGCGGACCTACTGTAGAAACTCAGACACACTCATGAAACACCGGAAAGAAAGAAATTCATGGACTAAGTCGCTAAAAGAAAGACCCAGCTGGCTTGTGGGCCCCCAAAACCTCATCCAGAAAACTGGGGAGAGTTTTCATTAGCTAGTAACTTCCCTCTTCTGTGGCCTGGTCACACTGAAAAAGCTAAGTGTGGCATTAGGAACTCAAGAGTTTAAGTCCCAGCCAGCAGATTCTTTCCCTGTGTTGCCAGGGTGGGACCACAGGGCTGTCCATGCTGAAGACTCCTGCTAACTCAATCTGATTCTGTCTCCCTCCTGTTGCGAAACATTTACTGAGAATGGAGTACTCCAGAGCTGGAGCTGAACCAGTATGGCAGCTCCAGGGCTCATTTAGCCCTGATCTACCCACATCTTGGGTTGCTAGTCCATTCTCTGGGTTGGGAAGTGGACAGGACTTTGCCATTGGGCTGCCCCTCACAGGCCAGGTCCTAGGAACCTTGGAGCTATATATTTAGATGGCACTAGGTGACCACGTGGGCTGAACCTGGTCATGAAACCTCTTTGCACAGAGTTCTTCTGAGACATACCTGGACTTAGGCAGGCCAGCCCTATCTGCCCTGCCGACCCCGTTTTCCTTGGAACAAGTGCTGATGTTACAGATGAGGACGTTATGACTTCATTTCAGAGAATGTGGTTGGGTACAGTTTGCCTGGTGGTTGCCTAAATTTAAACGAAGTGGGCTGGGGTGGGTGGTAGTGAAGAAGATTGGCTCGGTGCTTTCATTAAAGCACAATGTGTTGGGGGGAGGTTTGGTTTTTATTTTTACTTCACTGAATGAGGGTTGAGCACAGAGCTGAGGTTTTCCCCCTCCCCTTTCCTTTTGCTTCTTTCTTTTTTTAATTATTAAATATCTGTATTTTTATATTCTCAAATCAGGACCGGTGGTGCATTTCACTTTCAGCCTGAGTATACATTAGTTTTAGTTGGAATGTTGTTGTACTATTATATATTACATTATGATTATTTTGCATTTTGTGATTCAAGTATAGTTGTTGGGCAAGCCTCATAAGCATCTGTAGATCAATTCTGGTTACAGTTGTTTTTCATTCCCGATTTTGGACACTTGCTAGCTGTCTGACTCTGGATATATTGGTTTTGAACTTCAGTTTCCTTCTCTGTAAAATGTTGGAAGTAATAGCGACATTTTAGAATGGATGTGTTACCTGTACATCCATAATCACATGTGTAAAGCCCCTGACATGCTGCCCAGCACAGAGGATGCTCGTGATTAATTACTGGGGTCCATCTCTGCTGTGCCTTCCATGCTTTGCACCCACCAAGTTAAGAGTAGGTTAGGGGAGGGGGGTCAAACGGATAGCCTGCTGAAGGAGGGACTTGTGTAAAGGGATATGCTGTTGTTAGTGTGTGGGGAGGGGGTTGGAGTTTGGAGGGGATGTGGCTTGTGCCTTTGGGAGATGTGGCACAAGTATTAAAGGCCTGAACACCTGCACTTTTGGGGGATTATTCTTTATAGTTAGTCTTAGCCTGGCAAAGTCCAGATTTAAAAATCTGGTCCATTTATTGCTTTATGATCATAAAAGCAAGATATTCTAGAAAATTTGGAACATATCGAAAGAAGAAGAAAAGAAAAACACTCAGGCCAGGCTCAGTGGCTCATACCTGTAATCCCAGCACTCTGGGGCTGAGGCAGGTGGATTACTTGAGCTCAGGAGTTCTAGACCAGCCTGAGCAAGAGCAAGACTTTGTCTCTACTAAAAATAGAAAAACGGGGGCAAGAGGATTCGCTTGAGCCCCAAAACTTGAGGTTGCTTTGAGCTATAATGCCATGGCACTCTAGTCAGGGCACCAGAGTGAGACTCTGTCTCAAAAAACAAAAAACTCCCCAAACATTCATAATCTCACCCTTTGGGAAGCAGCCAGCGTGAGGGTTTTGAACTTACCTCCCCAGTCTGTCTTCTCTGCATATATACATCAGGAGCGTTTGCCTGCTTGCTCATTTTTACAGAACTGGAATCATGCTGCACATACTGTTATGTAACGTGCTTTTAAAGAAATAGATTGTGAGCATTTTCTAGTTGTAAGCTGCTCTTCTGAAACAAGACTTTTGGTGATGGCACAGCGTTCTATTACGGGGACATTCCTTAACTTGTTTAACCAGCCCCCCTGTTGTTAGTCATTTGAGTTGCTTCCCTTTATTCTTGTTCCTTCACCTCATGGTGCAGTGGATTTGGGGGTGCAGATTTTAATAGGTAGGTCAGTGTTTTAGAAAAGATTCTCTAGTGAGGCACAACACACCAAATGGTGGCATTAGTTTCAGGTTTTGCCATGCCTTACACTCCCTCTAGACCTCTGTACTTTGCAGTAAACCCGGCATTTGCGTATACTCTGTGACTCCGCTGCGTCTCCGCCCTGCCCTCCCCTTACTCCTAGGACCTTCCAACCACTTATCTAGGAAGCCCTCCTAATCAGGGGCAGGGAGTCTGATAAGAGGCCACAACTGCCCCAGAAAATCCTGGTTCAAGTCCTCACAATGTCACTCACTAGCAGAATGACCTATGAGAAAGCTGTGGTGTTTGTTGGACACCTCGTTTCCTCGCCTGCAAAATAAGGGCAATAATAGCTTTCTGACCAAATGATAAGAGTAAAACTCAGTCATGGCCTGTGATGTACCTTTTAACCTGAAATACCACAAAGATGTTGGTTGTTAGCATTAGACCACTTGGCCCACAGCCCTTGACCTCTTCGAGGGATGATTGATTATAGGACTTGGTTCAGAGGTGTGCAGGGGAGCTGGCTCACACCACCTCAGAGAGTCAATTATCCATGTCCAGTGGCCTTCAGTTTGGCAGCCTGAAATTGGCCATGGTGGGAGTAGTTATGCCGTGGAAATTGACAGACACTACAATCAGGCTTTTTTACTTCTTGAGAGCTGCTTGTTAAACATTTGTCGTTTACCAGCATTTCATAGGACTTAGTCTCTGGTGAACTCATTTGACATTTGGCATATATTATTTTCAGCTTGAATTTATAGTTCTTCTTTCATATGTTAATGCCTCATTTTCCCCAGATGGACTATAAGCTCTTGAGGGCAGGAATTGGATATTTGAAGACTTTAATTGCTTGGATGATGGCTATTGTAGCGACCCATAAAGCAGCATTTACACAAATGCCCTCATGACTTTAAGTGACATGAAAACATTTTACACTAAGACTTAGACTCTTAGTGTAAAAGGGGATCCATCGTAACTGTGCAAGTCCCTGGCCCAGCCTTTTCCTAATGATACCTTATAGATGGGTCTTACACACACAAATTTTAGTTATTTAGCCTAAAAACTGCCCAGGGTATAATAAAGAAGCTTTGTTTCTCTGTGTTTCCGTCAGTGACTATAATAATGGCTAATAAGTAATAGCTGCATTTGTTGATTGTTTACAGTCTGCCAGTTACATCCTAAATGCTTTTGAAATCATTTTCTTATTTAATGTTCATTCCCGACCTTTAAAGAATATGTTACTATTATCCTCATTCTATAAATGAGGAAAATATAAAACTTAGCGACGTTAAAAATGTTGATCACGATTAAGGGACATCCAGGATTAACTGCTCATTCATTCATTCATTATTTCAGTAGACATCAAACACCTGCCTTATACTGAGTCCTGCTCTGGCTGCCAAAATGAACAAAGCCAGGACCGACCCTCATGGAGCATTCTTTGAGTGAGCTAATAAGATAATAAGTAAACAAGTAAACACACACTGTGATGTCAGGTGTTGGTGAGGTCTACAAAGAAATCAGTCATGGAGAGGAGGTGGAAGCTGGCGGGGTGAGGCTGGGGTTTGGCTGTTTGCTTTGCAACTTTGGATGTCCGTCTCACAGCCCTTGGGTCACAGCCTGCTCTGTCCCTTGCTGAGCAGCTTGTGCACAGCAAGTCTTTGTCATATTTTAAATTTTGTGAGCAAAGCTTTACGCCATAGGGAGGGTATAGGGAGGGTACAGGAAGGCACACTGAGAGCTCATGGTACCTAGACCCCTCTGGCGCACTGCTCCACATACCTTTTGAAGGCTCACAGATAACCTAGGTAGGTGGAGTGAGCAGGGAGGCTGAGGGTGAAGGCGAGAGGAGGAGAATGAGCTCTTTGGTGGCCAGGGCATGGGAGAGGACACGCAGGCATAGCTTCAAAGACCCACTCAGCTGACAGCTTCTTGGAGGTCAGTGTTCTCATGGTACAGGTGAGCACAGGAAGGCATGGCAGACGGGAGGACTCCCTGTTCACAGAGGATGGAGCCCAGCTTTCCATTTCTTGTCTTGTGCCTTGTTTGACATCACTCTGTCTCCCAGATTTTTTCCCTGGCTGGATAATGGCAGAATGGTGTAACAGCCTAGCTTTGGGGACTGTTGAAGGATAGCCCTTAACTCTAGGCATTTAGGAGGCAGAGTAGATTATGAGGACCGGCTGCTATATCCTCAAGAAATATTTCTAGAATATGGGACCTTCTGGTATCTAATAACCAAAAACGACTTTAGAGTTATCCTCCTCAGGATGCTTTACGCTTTGCAGAACAGCCAGTGTCCAGAGTGGCTGAGCTAACGTTTATGGATGATCTGCTCCATGTTGACTTGATTGGAATTTAAAAAGCCCTGCCCTGGGACCTAAGAGAACTGGGATCCAGTACCTCCCCTCTGTGTCACAGCCTCTGGTCTCAGTGTTCCCCTCAGTGACGGGAGGGGGCTTGCCAAATGATGTCCACGTTTCTCCTTGTTCTGGCCTTTATTCTAAGTGGAAGATTAAACAGGGTCCTACTCACAAAGCATTGAAGCCTTTCATTTCCTTTCCCAAGTGGCGATGGATCCCTGGAGCGCAGAGTTTGAGGAAGGATTTGGAAAGGCCCAAGTAACCCAAAGAGCTGGAATGTGTCTCCTCCAGGGTGTTTCTTGATATATGAATGCCAAGTATTTTTTCCCCGTGGTTCCCAGTCGTAAGCCACCTGGTACTAGCTAGTGGTTAAGTGGCCATTACCCACGCGGCATGCTCCCCACAAAGGAAAGCTCGCCCACAAGTGTTTTCCTAAGCACCCCCGCTGTTGACGTGAGGCAGTGAAATTTTGGGTGTACTTTCCTGATGGTGGGGTGGTTGTGATTTCTGTCTTTCGTGTGGTCCTGTGTCTCAGAACAGTACAGAGTCTCCTCCTGATCCCCTCAATGGCCTCCCTCTGAAACCTTACAGTGACACCAGAGCGAACACACAGGCTTCAAAACTAAAAAAAGTTGTGAGTTGAGGAAGCAACAGGAAGTGGGGAAGTGAGCAGAACAAAGCTTGCGTTATGTACTCAAACGCTGTTGACCTTTTTTTTTCTTTTTAAAATCATATAGCTCTCTTAAATGGTTGGGGCAGAAACTGTGTTTGTTTTAAATAGTTCAGCCTCTTAATAGGCCTGTGGGGAGAGGGAGTAGTGGGTGTGAAACAAGTTTAGGGAAGGTGTGCAGCCCTCCCCACCCTCCAACTTGGCAAAAGTTATGCAAATTCATGTCGGGCAGAGGTTCTTGGTCCTTTCACTCTATTTTTCTTAACTAAGGGCTGGGACAGTCATTTAGATTGCACCCCTTGTAGACCTTCCTTTGTAGAACTGGAATTAGTTCTTGGACGTGAAGATGGTGGGGAAAGTGGAATTCTGTCCCCACACTTTTTCGTTTTTCTGCCTCTACCTCAGTTTCTCATTTCCTTTTTTAAAAAAATTTTATTTATTTTTATTTCAAATTAATATAAGGGTACAACTGTCTAGAGTACATTGTTTTAGTTTCTCATTTCCTATCCATGCCTTAAAAAGGACAGAGTGAGGCTGGGCACACTGGCTCACACCTGTAATCCCAGCCCTCTGGGAGGCCGAAGTGGGAGATCAGGAATTTGAGACCAGCCTGAGCAAGAGCGAGACCTCTATCTCTACTAAAAACAGAAAACTCAGACTGTGTTATAGCAGGCACTTGTAGTTCCACCTACTCTGGGGGCTGAGGCAGGAGGATTGCTGGAGCCGAGAAGTTTGAGGTTGCTATGAGCGAGGCTGATACCATGGCACTATAGCCTAGGGCAGCAGAATGAGACTGTCTCTAAATTCCCTAAACTGCCTCCCACTGGGGAGGGCACATTTCACACGTGTAGGGACAGATTACTAGCTGGCCAGATGGAGAGAGGGATTATTAGTTTAGGCAACTGGCTCTTCATTTGTCCCTAACTCAGGACACATGGTCCTGAGTTATGACGCTACTATTAGGCTTTCCCTCTTTGGATGTTGTTAGCTCAGGTGGAGGCAGCTGTATAGGGTTTTGAATGGGCTTGAGCTCACAGTAATAACTGTGCTCATGACAAGAGCTATGCCTTTGTATAAGCCCCTCCTGAGTTGCCACATTTTACCTTCCTAGCAGGCTTTTGAAGATGGGGGGAAGGTATCATAAGCACTTACTCAACGATGGCTGGATAACAGTAGTAGTTATACCATCACAAAAACAGGAGTGGTGATTCAGTGTTTGCTGGGCACATTCTTTGGTTCAAAGACCCTGTGCTAGGTCATAGGTACAATCCTATTTAATGCCAAGTGCTGGCATAGAGAGATAGGCAATGAAGACCTAAAGCAGTCTGCTCAGTGACCTGAAGTGACGGAGCAAGTGTCTTGCCCTTGAGTTCACTTGTCACAGCCTGTATCTCCTGTGTTGCCGTCACTGGCATCAGCTTCTGGGATGGCTGAGTTTGGGGTGTGGTCTGTGGCCTGGCAGTAGAATGTCTCTGGGGATAGGCCACCTGATCCTGACTGTACTAGCTTTGCTGGTGAAGAGGCAGCCTGGCCATTGATACAGAGGTGCACCCTGCTTCCTGCCTGTGTCATGGCCTTGCACATTTATTCAACTTATTCTATTGACAGTGCACCAGGGAGAAGGCTATTTTAAAGAAAAGTTAAGGATTTTTTTTTTCTTTTAAAGCCCAATTCTATTTCAAGGTTGTGGCATTTGGCTTTACCGTCGTCAGCTATGTTTAAGGCCTGTTCTTGGCATGCAGGCTCCGGTTTGGTGTAAGGCAGTATGGCAGGACTGTTTGCACCCTGGAGATGGTGCGATCTGTGAGGTGCACAGTGCATCCCACAGTGATTGGCTGGTGCTTCTTGTAGCACCTTCCTGCCTCCCTGTGGCTTCATTTGTGTTGCGTTTTGTTTCTTCTCTCATCTTGTTTGGTGGAGGCTTGGAAGGCGTAGTAAGCCGGACTGTCAGCTAATTCTGTGAAGTTAGCACAATGAATGGAACAAACGAGGCATGAGACTGAAACGATTCTTAAAAAAACCAAGCAGGATTTCCTCTGGTGGCTGTTTGACATTCATGGGCTAATTTTGGGAGTTCTAAACAACTTGCTTTCTGAAGAGTCCGAGCCTTAGGTGTTTCTTATTCTGGCGATACCACCGTGCTATTTAAAGGCTAGGTGGTGGTGGTGACTGTGGGCATCTTTCAAGTGAGTGAAACTTGGGCAGTGTAGGTAGAACTTTAAGGCGGATCTCCTGGCAGTTTTATGTTTGGGTTTTTATGAATTGAGAGTGCAGAGAAGTTGGTTTGCATGACTGAAAGTTGTACCAACTTGACCGGTTGGTGGCTAAGGTGCCGGCCAGCACTGAGCTGAGGCCGAGTAGGTGGGCTGACCTCACACCTCTCCCACTCTTCTGTTTTGGGGGGTTGGGCACCATCTAACTGCTTAGTAGGTGAGTATAAACAGATGAAAAATAGTTCCAAACCAGCTTTTTAAAAAATATTTTCCATCCCATTCTAATACTGCCTCAATAAAGTTAGCTATTTTTAAAAACTCTACAATGAAATAAATCAAAGCTGAATCACTGAACCTTTTAGCTACATTTATTTGAGTTCAGCCCCAGTTTGGTTATCTCCCAGTTGGACTTAATGCTCTGATAGCTAGACAGCTCCCTGAGAGGAATCTTGCATCTTGGTCTGTTGATTATAAAAATTCTTAAGGGAAATGTGGCTCCAAATGTGAACATAGGAACTTGATCCTTTTTTTTTTTTTCAATTAAAAAGGGGTTCACTATCTTTGTTTGATCATTTAAGCACTGTAAGGAGTTCAGTACTGAGCACAGGGTGGGGGGGTTGTCTCCCCCACTCCCTCACGACCAGGGAAAGTTCATTTGAATGTAAAGTTAATAGTGTTTGTAGCTTAGAAACCCACCTTGTCATTAACCAACCACCAGTGCATGCCAGCCTGAAACACATTCTGCTGCCAGAGTAAACCACTAGGTTGTGGAAAAACATAAAGGAAATGGGGGGGGGTAACTTAGTAAAAGGTGAAGGCTGGTTGGTAGGGGATGGGGTGCAGGGGCTGCAGAGTAGAGGAAGGAGGAAGGAAAGCAAAGTCTGGCTAGATTCTCTTGGTCCATAGGCAGGCTTAGAAACTTCGCTGGTGAGAACTAAATACTGATGTTCTAATTTCTGCATTTCCTTAGATTTATATTTTGAAACAGATTATGTTTCATAGAGTTTAGTAGATTTACTCCCCAATAGCCTTACCTTTGTTAAATTAGACTAAATTCTTCTAGAGCAGTGGTTTTCCACTGGGAGAGATTTTGCCTGGAGGGGACATTTGGCACTGTTTGAAGACATTTTTGGTTGTCCTAATGAATGGTGGTGGTAGGGGGTAGTACTGGCAATTAAAGGGCAGAGGCCAAGGATATTGCTAAACGCCCTGCATGTATATGAAACTCCTTCCCCAGCAAAGAATTATCAACCCAAAGTGTCAAAGGTCGTGAAACCTTCATTGAAGGCAGTGGTTCTCGACCTTCCTAGTGCTGCAACCCTTTAATACAGTTCCTGTGGGTCACCACCCATAGGTTGAGAACTGCTGATCTAAGGACTTTGGTCACTGCCCATGTCATCCTATAGGGAGTCTGTATCTTGACACTACATCAGAAGTATAACACCAGTCTGGAGATGTTACTGCTCCAAAGACCTGAAAGGGTCCCAGGACTTGGCTTCTTCACCCAGCTGTAATGATTTTTCAGCTTAGAGACATTTTTCACCCTTTTCTTCTAACATTTCTCCATCTTGTCGTTTGCTCCATGGACTTGTCCCCCAACATTAATTGTCTAACACACTGTATTTTGCCCCATACAGACTGCTACAATTTTCATTTGTCTTGCTTTTCTATCTATATCGCCCATTGGAGGAGTCTTTGGTCCTCTTTGGGGAATCTGCTTTTCTTTACCCCAAAATAGAGGTTACTGCATCTCCAAATTGCTGTTCTGCACAGGACATATCCTATGTGCCATTTCCCCCCCCATATGGAGAATTAAGAATGTAAATTATTTAATAAACTATAGACTTAATACCAGTCAACTGTAAGACACATGCCTCTTTCAGGCCACTTTTTGACAAGTTTCAGGTAAGAATGAAAGCATATTAAATTATTAGGCAGTTTTACGACTGTGCAGGGAAGATTTATCCTTTGATGAATAAATATTGCTGTAGCCCAATTTAGAGCTTGACAAATGCTGATTTACAGCTTAAAATATAAGGGTTATTTTATGATGAAGTGGCAGTGATGGTGGGGTAGGTTTAAAAGTGATGTCAGTGGCACCTTTGAGTAATATGCCATTAAAACATTGCCACAGGCAGAGCTTAGGGGAGGATTCTTGGGTGGCTGCTGGGGCTCCTGCCCCTCTGGAAAGGTTTTGGGGTCCAGATCCCTTTGTGTGCGTAGTCCTAGCTGATAGTACTTTGAGGCACTATTAAAAGTGTGGGTGCCCCGGGGTCCCTGTCAATTGATCCTGCAGCAGCACACCTTTTGAAGGATTCTGTTTGCCGGTCCATGTAACATCAAGGTGGCAGTGGCCCCAGTGTCAGCAATGCCATGTTTTTCAGATGAGAGGAAGATAATTTTGAGGATGAATGTTTTCAAAGCCCTGTTAAGAGAAGCTGATGAGTTTCTTGTGTTTCTTGATATACTGATGACCCTACTTTTGAATCAAAACACCTGGGACATTTAAGCTGACAAGTATGCCTACTTACAGGAATAGAAGATTTAAAATTGCAACTGATCTGTAATGTCTGTTACATGAATGCAGGCACAATGGTGGGAGAAATAGATCAATTATTTGTAGTCTTTTTCATTTTGCTTGCTGATTATTGATTGATTGATAACTTGATTGAATAGTTAATGCCTACACCACACAGTATAAAATTAGCAAGTTTCAAATAGTCTCAAGTGGGTATAATTCCTCTTGTTCCTCAGCCACCCAGTATAGGTAACCACTGTTATTAGCTTTTTGGATATCTTTTCAAAGATAGCCTGTGCCTATAAATATATATATGAATACATAGTATTTTTTAGCAACTGTTGGCATACAGTCCATATCATTCTATGCCTTGCTTGTCTTACCTAACAATATACATTGAAAATTATTCCATATCATGACATAGAGAATGCTCTCATTCTTTTTCATAGCTGCATCACACTCCGTTTTATGGAAAAACCATAATTTACTAAAGCAGTCACTCAGTGGTATATATTAAGGTTATTTCCAGTCTTTTATCATTACAAATAATACTGCAGTGACTGTGCTAGTACATTTACCATTTTGCACATATAGGAGTATGTCTATAGGATAAATTCCTAGAAACGGAATTGCTGGTAAAGTATGTATGTGTTTGTGATAGTGTTAGATATTGTAAGCATACTTTCAAGGAAATTGTAGCAATTTATAGTGACACCATCAATGAATGAGACATTCTTGCCAACACAGTGAGTTATCAGGCTTTTTGATCTTTGTCAATCTGATGGATGAAAATTGGTATCTTTTACATTTAATTTGCATTTCTTTTATGACTGTGGTTGAGTATCTTTTCACACATTTAAGATCCATTTGTATTATTTTTGTCTTTCGACTCATACTCTGCCCATTCTTCTGTTGGGCTATTGGTCTTTCGTGGTCTTTTAGATTCAAGATCTCTTTGGCCCATTTCTATATTTATCGTAGCTCACTCTGGGTATGGAGGCAGCCTGAGCATTCATATGAGGCTTTGGAGAGTAGAATGGATTAACCTTGTGGTGATGACAATGGGCAATGGGTGCATTTTCTTGGATGTGGCTGTTGCTGCATCAGAGACTACTAGGGTCCCTGAGCCCAGGGTTTCTGGCTCTCATCCCTGCAGCACTCCATCAGAGCTGGACGTGATCACAAGTGCCATAAGGTCTGTTGTACACGGGAGGATGGGCTGGTGTGCAGGGATGAATGAGACTGGAAGGCTGGGGTTGGGAGAAGGGGTGGGCCATGAAGATCCCGGGCCCGAATTATTGGCATGAACAGAGATTCACAGGAAAAAGGCATAATAGTAACCCTGAAAATTTTCAAATATACAGTGAACAAGAAGTCAGGAAAAATAGGATACATTTATTTTTAAACAATATGTCAGTTACATTTTCAGTTTTATTCTCTGTATTTTTTTTTCAGCCTCCAGATACCTTTTCAGATGTTTATCTAAACATAAAGTGGTATTCCCAACTGGGCATAATTGTGCCCCCCTCCAAGGGGCATTTTGTTGCCACATTTTGGGGGAAAAGGCGAGAAAGGAGAATGCTACTGGCATCTAGTGGGTGGAGGCCCCGGATGCTGCCGAATATCCTACAGCACGGAGGACAGCTCCCTATTTCAGCCCGAAATGCCAACTGTCAGTATATAAAAGGCCCGGGCGTAAAGCAACAGGGTCCAGTGGTTAATGTCAAAAAAAGCATAATGAATCCACTGTTTCCTTCCGTTTTAAGACATTTCGGTCATTCTTTTGTGTTACAGTGGGACTTACTGATTTATCTTTAGATGAACTTCACCTGAAAAGGTGTGGAGGACGAAGAAAAACATGAAGAATTTTAGTTGAAAGTGTTTTAAAACTGTTTGAAAATGTTGGTACGTGTGTCTTGACTTCTGAGACAGGGAAAGCTGAGACCTGTCAGTGAGCACAGGCTCCTCGCTGATCTCTGCTTGGTGGCTTTTGTTTTCTTCTTTTTGTAGTCATGTCTTTGATCAGGATTTTGCTAAGACGATGATTCTCTCCCCTAAGGACTTCCAGACATAGGAGGGTAGGATGTTTTAACCTGCGACTTCTGAAAGGGTCATCATTGCCATTAGGATGGCATTTCCAGTGTACCCAAGCTCTCCACACTGTGGGACTCTGCCGTGCCCCGAGTCTCCCAAGCCCTCAGGATACCTGTTGCTGGGTGGCCTCTTTCGCTCACGGATTTTCCCCTTTGTTTTTAGAGATGGAGGTGGCTAAGCATGAACATTTGAGAGCCAAATCCCTAGTTGAAATCCTTACTCCTCACCTGTTCATAACTTTGGGCAGGCTTCAATTGCCTTGTCTGTAAAAAGGGAGTAGAATCGGCATTGTTATGAAGACTGACTGAAGGGCCAGGCGCGGTGGCTCACGCCTGTAATCCTAGCACTCTGGGAGGCCAAGGTGGGTGGATTGCCTGAGCTCATGGGTTTGAGACTAGCCCAAGCAAGAGCAAGACCTCATCTCTAAAAAGTAGCTGGGCATTGTGGCAGCTACCTGTAGTCCCAGCTACTTGGGAGGCTGAGGCAAGAGAATCGTTTGAGCCCAAGGGTTTGAGGTTGCTGTGATCTTTGACACCGCGGCACTCTACCCCAGGAATATGATAAATAAATAAATTAAATTAATTAAACAAAAGCCTGAGTTAGTATATGGAATGTACTCAGAATGGTGACTGTGTTAGCTATTGTAATTGTGATTATGATTGTTGGTTTCAGCCATTGGAAGTTCCAACCTTCTTGCCCCTTCTCTGCAGTTCTATGGAAACTCTTTGCTAAGATGAGCCAGTACACTGGTTCCAGGGGAGCCTTTGATGGTATTCCTGAGTCCCTGTGTCCATGTGAGCTCTGCTTCTCCCAGAGGTGTGGGAGCTTGTGCTGAGCCAGGCCTGTGCCCTCAGTTCCCATCCTGGAGCAGCCCTGCTTCCCTGATATGGGTCTCCTCATTCTGGAAGCTGAGAGAGTGATACTGTCTGGCCCGTGGGCTGCTCTTCCAAGTAGGATCCATCTTTAGTCAAGGCTGGGCTAGTGGGCTCCCTGCCCTTGGTCCTCAAGGTGCATTTTAGTGTGGCCTCAGCCACAGTCACTAGAAAGGACTATTTATAAAAGAGGGACAGCTTTTGTCCAGAATCTGTAAACAGTGTACTACTAAGAAGCTGTTGGGTGAAGCTGGCTTTAAAAATTTTTCTTTTGAGACCAAGTCTTACTCATTCACCCTGGGCTAGCATGCAGTGGCATCATCATAGCTCACAGCAACCTCAAACTCCCTGGCTCAGGTGATCCTCTTGCCTTAGCTCCTTGAGTAGCTGGGACTACAGTTGCCTGCCATTAGGATTACAGAATGCTACGATTACAGGCGTGAGCCACTGAGTCTGGCCTAATTTTTTTTTCTTTTCATTCAGTGTGGAGGTTCATATTAGGATAGTTTAATGGCTAGGGATCACGGGGTCTTGTGCCTGCCTGGTGGGTCCAAACTGAGTGCTTCAATCAGCACTTTGTTTTAAGAAACCACTAAATGTTATAGAAGCCTGTGGAATGCAGTAAGGCAATAGAGGGAAAGAGGCTGATAACCCTGTCCTCAGGGAGCTTCCCGTCCAATGGGAGCCACATAGCCCCCACCATCATGAGCTCCCAGTCTGTGGGAAGACACAGCCCTGTCCTTAGGACCCTCATTCTGAGGGAGGAGACAGACCTATCCTCGGGGAGTTCCAGTCTTAGGGGAGATAGTGCCCTGTCTCCGGGGAGCCCTAGTCTGAGGGGGAGACATAGTCCTGTCCTCGGGGAGCCCCAGTCTGAGGGAAGACATGGCCTTGTCCTCGGGGAGCCCCAATCTGAGGGGTGACATGTCCCTGTCCTTAGGGAGCCCCAGTTTGAAGGAGACATGGCCCTGTCCTCAGGGAGCCCCAATCTGAGGGGAGACAGCCCTCAGGGGAGCCCCAGTCCTAAGAGAAAAGTTTAGGAATCATAGAATGAATTCATAGCCTGACGGCTAACGTTATCCATATTCTTAGGGAGTTCCCAGTCTGTTGGTGAGAGACAAATCCTGCTCATCCAGCCTGGTGAAGCCAGTTTGACTCTGTGTGACACAGACAGAAATCTCAAGGAAATGGATGGGATACGGGAGAGGGTGGCGCCTGGGCAGGAGACTGAGTCTTGCCTGGTGATTTGGCTCCTGCTAGCTGAGCCCCACCCTGGAGCTTGGTGGAGGCTGTGCTATCTTTATTGGTTGCCTTTGGTGATCTTTAGAGGACATTACTGGTTGCTGACGTGGCTATTTCCTGAGCTGGAGCTTTTTCCCTAGAGAGTTGTGCCTTTTGGGGAGTGACAGTTTGCTATAGGGTGGGGCAGGCAGTGGGGAGTAGTTGGGGGCTTCCAAAGCCCGGCTGCTATTCCTTATCTTCTCCTGAGTCAGAAGATGAGACTTTTAGATCCTTTGGGCCATCAGTCTTAGTCAGAAAATAAGAATTTTGTAGAAAAGACTTTGAGCATCATCTGGTCTGACTCTCCCATTTCATAAAGAAGAATATGGAGGCCAGAGAAGGGAAGTGGTTTTCTCAACATTACACACAGCTTAGAGGCTGCTCCGGGCTTTGGGCCTGGTTTCTAAGTGTGGTCCCCTGATTGGTATGCCCAGCACAGGCTGCCTGGTAGTAACAGTGGTTGGGGAGGTCCTGTTAGAGGGTTTGTCAGATCAGTTATTCCCCTGCTTGGAGCTGGGCATGCTCCCATCTCACTCTGAGAAAAGGACAAAGGCCTTGCTTTGGCCTTAGGGCCAGCCAGTTCTGGCATCACCCCCCCATTGTTAACCTGCCTCTTACCTCTCACTCCCACCACAATGGATTCTTGGTTGTTCCTACCTCAGGGCCTTTGCACTTGCCTTTTGCCTAGAATATCTTCCCCCAGATGTCTGCATGGCTCACTCCCTCTTTTCCTTCCAAGACCCCTACCCTGACCATTCTGGATAAAATGCCCTCCTTTCTCACCATTCTCTATCCCTGTCACTCTGCTTTTTTTTCCTGAGCAGCGTTTATCACTATCTGGCAAGCTATATTTTTCTTTATTTAACTCTTTGTTTCATTCTTTCAGAACATAAATACTAAAGCTTGTTCTGTTTTATTCGTTCCTTTGTCACTGGCACCTAGGACTTGCCTGGACTATAGTTAAGTGCTTGATATCTGTTCGTTCACAAATGGAAGGAAGGAAAGGTAAACACAAATTGAAGTAAAGCGATTCCAGGCACTTGGTGTTAAGGATGGTTTGGTTTGCTTTGGTTGGCCTGCTTTATAGAAAAGGGCACAGCGAGATGGGATAGTGGAAACTCTATTGCTCCGCACGGCCGTCTGGACCAATCTCTGGTGTGGCAGCATTCTGTCTGCCCTGAGCTGCAGTCACCCGCCCTGCATGGTCCTCATTCCTATAACTGAAAAAAAGGGGGGTTCAACTGTAGTCTTTCTCCATTAGGGTTTATAAATCTTCAATTTTTCTGCATGGCCAGAATCCCTTTTCTGAGGGACAAAGACAGGTATTAGAAGACTTGAGTTGATGATCCAGGGAAAGATTGGTGGGGGTAAAATTTGGTTGTACTTGTGAAATTGGAAGGTTGGAGGGGAAGCTGAAAGCTCCTGGGTTCTGGTCCTACCCCTTTTTGTGTGTGACCTTGGGCAGTTACTTCCTCTATCTTAGTCTCAGCTTCCTCATCTATGAAATGACACTTGGAGTAGGCCTAGGTGTCAGAGCTCCTAGGGATCCATGTGGATGTGCTTCAGGGGGCACTTGTCCCAAGTGGACAAGAGCCTGTGATCTGGGTTGTTCCCAAGGCCACTTCTAATACTGACATCTGTATAGACGACTGCATTTTAAATTCAGTCCTTTCTTTAGATATATAATATCAGATTTTTGGTGAAACCATGACTTCCTTGATACACTGGAAATAAAGGTGACAGTTAAAAAAAAAAGTAAATGTTTAAAAAGTTTTTTCAGTGCCGGTTACTTCAGTAAATGTGGGGTTTTTTTTTTCCTTCTAGTTCTTGATCTTAACCTATAAGCGATCACAAGATCAAACAAGTTTCAGTTTGAGTCCCCCCTGCTTTATAGTCTGAGTCTCTATCACTTTCAGCTAGTCTGGCTGTTTGGGGGAGGCCTTATCAGCTAACTGTTTAGCCCTCGGGGTAGGAAGATGTGGTCTGGGGCAGTTTGGAAGCTGGTGCCCTTCCCCCACTTGTCCCCCTCCCCCTCCCCCCGGCCTGACACAGTGAGCTTTAACATGTATATAACACAGCAACAAGACGCCTGCTGGCTTTGGGAAGATCTTCAAATTCTCCCACCTTCCCAAACCCTTGTGTCTTGTCCACAAGCAGCTCCATAATTTGTTGGGTACAGTGCAAATGAAATTGTGAGGCCCCTTGTTTAAAAATTATTAAGACTTTCAAGATGGCGCCAGCAGCACATTCAACCACTGCTCTTCCTGCTTTCATCTTAGATTGTCAGGCCCAGCTATGGAGATCCATAAAACACATTTTAAGAGTGATCAAAAACTCCCTTAGAAGGAATTGAAGTTGTTCTGTTATGGCCTGTCATTCAGGACTCCTGGCCCGAGCCACCGTGTGTTTGGAAAACACTATAGTCAGGTTAGGAGGGTTAGGATGGTGTCCATGGGAGCTGGTAGAAGGGCAGCCACACTGCCTTTAACACTTCCCTAAGTGGGGGGACACTGTGGCTTTATAGTCTGCTGGGAATGATTTATAAGTGGTTGTACTACCCAAGTAGTCTCAAGGATACTGGAGGCTCTTTTCTTTGGAAAAATCATTTGTTTTGTCCTTTAAAAAAACAATAAATAAAATGTGGTATATTCATACAGTGGAATATTTTTCATCCATAGAAAGGAATGAGGTACTGACACATGCTACAACATGGATGAACCAGACACGGAAGGCCACATGGTGTCTGATTTCATTTATAGGAAATGTCCAGAATGAGCAAATCCACAGAGATAGAAAGTTGCTGCCAGGAGAAGGGGGAAGGGGAATGACTGCTGATGGGCCTAGGGTTTCCGTGGGATGATGAAAGTGTTCTGAGATAGTGCTCATGGTTATACCATTGGGCACTTTAAAATTAGAGTGAATTTCATGGTACATGAATTATATCTCAATTTTTAGAAACCTCAGGGGTCTTTTAAGAGCTGGACATTTATTTTTCTGTCCCACCTTGTGGGGATTGTTGATTCAGAGCAGGAGAGTCTGAATCCTTCTTTCCTTCCATGGGTCTCCTTCTTTTCTTCCTGCCCCTCCCCCCACAAATAATCCCTTGAACATCCCTTACGCAAAGCCTGTTTTCCAGGAAAGATCTTATGGACACGTTCATGCTAAGCGGATATGTGCCTGCTAAGACTTAGCCTCTCCCAAGGCATTTGCATATTAGCTTATAAAAGGACTAACCTTTTAGGTGAGAGGAAAGCATGTTTAATTTTAGAATTCCAAGTAAGAGCAAAGTGTGTGAAAGGTTTTAATTCTTCTTGGGGTGGGAGTGCTTAATGGCACTGAAGCTAGTGGGGAGCCAGAACCCCTTTTTACACTGATCAGGTTTACCCCAAACCTAGGGGAGACTGGTGAAATACTCCCTTAAGGATGAATAGTTTGCCCCAGACCTAGCCGCACTGCCTTTAACATTTTCCAAAGTGGAGGGACGTTGTGACTTTATAGGCTGCTGGGAGGGATACATCCATCTATTTGGGGGGGGGGGACAAGAGTCTCACATTGTTGCTGTTGGTAGAGTGCCATGGTGTCATAGCTCACAGCAACCTCAAACTCTTGGGATCAAGTGATTTTCTTGCCTCAGCCTCCCAAGTAGCTGGAACTACAGACATTCACTGTAATGCCCAGCTATTTTAGAGATGGGGGTCTCACTCTTGCTCAGGCTGGTCTCAAACTCCTGAGCTCAGGCGATTCACTGGCCTCAGCCTACCAGACTGGTGGGATTACAGGCGTGAGCCACCACATTCAGCCCGGATACATCCTTCTGCGGGGTTACTTTCTGCCCTGTTTAATGTGCTTCTTTCTCTCTCTCTCTTTCTTTTCTTTCTTCTTCTCCTTCTTCTTCTTCTTCTTCTTCTTCTTTTTTTGATACAAGAGTCTCCCTCTGTTGCCTGGGCTAGAGTGCAGTGGCATCGTCATAGCTCACAGCAACCTCAAATTCCTGGATTCAAGTCATCCTTTTTCCTCAGCTTCCTGAGTAGCTGGGACTACAGGCACCTGTCATAACACCTGGGTAGTTTTTCTATTTTTAGTAGAGATAGAGTCTTGCACTTGTTTAGGCTAGTCTCAAACTCCTGAACTCAAGCAATCCTCCCGCCTTGGCC
>CAUYTI010144264.1:0-10411 GCA_963575145.1 Galago senegalensis | reverse complement strand
AGCTACTTGGGAGGCAGAGGCAAGAGACTCGCTTGGGCCCAGGAGTTGGAGGTTGCTGTGAGCTGTAATGCCACGGCACTCTACCCAGGGGGACAGCTTGAGACTCTGTCTCAAAAAAAAAAAAAAAAAAAAGAGAGAGAAAAATTAAACGCTAAGAAAAGAAATAGCTGAAAATGTTAACAAATGGAAAAACATACCATGCTCATGACTGGGAAGAATTAACATTGTTAAAATGTCCATACTACCCAAAGCAATATATAATTTTAATGCAATCCCTATTAAAGTTCCATTATCATACTTTAAAGATCTTGAAAAAATAATACTTCATCTTATATGGAATCAGAAAAAAACTTGAATAGCCAAGACATTACTGAGAAATAAAAACAAAGCAGGAAAAAAAAAAACAAAGCAGGAGGAATCATGCTATCAGACATCAGACTATATATAAATCCATAGTGATCAAAACAGCATGCTATTGGCACAAAAACAGAGAGGTAGATATATGGAACAGAATAGAGAGCCAAGAGAAGAACCCAGCTACTTACTGTGTTATATGATCTTTGACAAGCCAATTAAAAACATTGAGTGGGGAAAAAATTCCCTATTTAACAAATGGTGCTGGGTGAACTGGCTGGTGACTTGCAGAAGACTGGATCCACACCTTTCACCACTAACTAAGATTGACTCTCACTAGATTAAAAATTTAAACTTAAGACATGAAACTATAAAAATACTAGAAGAAAGTGTAGGGAAAACACTTGAAGAAATTGGCCTGGGCAAATATTTTATGAAGAGTACCCCCCAGGTAATTGAAGCAACATCAAAAATACACTACTGGGACCTCATCAAATTAAAAACCTTCTGCACAGCCAAAAGCACAGTAAGTAAAGCAAGTAGATAGCCCTCAGAATGGGAGAAGATATTTGCTGGTTATGTCTCTGACAAAGGTTTAATAACAAGAACCCACAGAGAACTCAATGTATTAGCAAGAAGAGAACAAATGATCCCCTCTCAGGGTGGGCAAGGGACTTGAAGAGATTGCTATAGATTGCTTCTTCTCTGAAGAAGACAGGCACATGGCCTACAAACATATGAAAAAATGCTCGCCATCCTTAATCATCAGAGAAATGCAAATCAAAACTATTTTGAGATATCATCTAATACCAGTAAGATTAGCCCATATCACAAAATCACAGATGCTGGCATGGGTGTGGAGAGAAGGGAACACTTCTACACTGCTGGTGGGATTGCAAACTAATATATCCCTTTTGGAAAGACATCTGGAGAACACTTAAAAAACTAAAAATAGATCTGCCATTTGATCCTATAATTCCTCTATTAGGTATATATCCAGAAGACCAAAAATCACACTACAATAAAGATATTTGTATCAGAATGTTCACTGAAGCGCAATTCATAATTGTTAGGTCATGGAAGAAGCCCAAGCCCATCGATCCACAAATGGATCAATAAATTGTGGTATATGTACACCATGGAATACTATGCAGCCATTAAGAAAGATGGAGACTTTATCTCCTTCATGTTTATATGGATGGAGCTGGAAAATATTCTTCTTAGCAAATTATCCCAAGAACGGAAGAAAAAGTATCCAGTATCCAATGTACTCAGTCCTATTATGAAACTAATTTATAGCTTTCATAGGAAAGCTATAACCCAATTTTAGCCCAGGAATATGGAGAGAGGGGAGAGGGAGGGGAGAGGAGGAGGGAGGGTGAGTGGAGGGAGGGTGGGTGGAGGGAAGGTAATTAGTGGGATCACACCTATGGTTCATCCTATAAGGGTACATGTAAATCTCTCTAAATGTAGAATATAAATGTCTTAACACAATAACAAAGAAAAATACATGAAGGCTATGTTAACTAGTTGGATGAAAGTATTTCAAATTGTATACAGAAACAGTACACTGTACCCCATGATAGTATTAATATATGCTGCTATGATTTAATTAAAAAATTAAATCATAAAAAAAAAGCTCAAATGGGAGGTCTAGTTTAAGTTCTTTAAGGGTTCTCCATACTTCCTTCCAAAAAGGCTATATTAGTTTGCAGTCCCACCAGCAAGTGTAAAAGTGTTCCCTTCTCTCCACATCCATGCCAGCATCTGCAATTTTGAGATTTTGTGATGTGGGCCCTACTCACTGGGGTGAGATGAGATCTCAGGGTGGCTTTGATTTGCATTTCTCTAATAATTAGTGATGATGAGCATTTTTTCATAGTTTCATTAGCCATTCATCTGTCTTCTTTAGAGAAGGTTCTGTTCATCTCTCTTGCCCATTGATATATGGGATTGTTGGCTTTTTTCATGTGGGATTAATTTGAATTCTCTGTAGATTCTAGTTATCAAGGTTTTGTCTGATTCAAAATAGGCAAATATCCTTTCCCATTGTGTAGGTTGTCTATTTGCTTTGGTTGTTGTCTCTTCAGCTGTACAGAAGCTTTTCAGTTTCATTAAGTCCCATTGTTCATGGTTGTTGTTTCAATTGCCGCAGAAGTCTTCTTCATAAAGTCAAGTGTTTTTCTTATGCTTTCTTTGAGGATTTTTATCATTTCATGCCTTAAATTTAGGTCATTTATCTGTCTTAAATCAATTTTTGTGAGTGGAGAAAAACGCAGGTCCAGTTTTAATCTTTTACATGTGGATAGCCAGTTCTCCCAGTACCATTTATTGAATAAAGATTCTTCCCCCCAGTGTATGTTCTTGTTTGGTTTATCAAAGATTAGGTGGCTGAAAGATGTTAGTTTCCTCTCCTAGTTTTCTATTTGGTTCCAGACGTCTATGTCTCTATTTTTGTGCCAATACCATGCTGTTTTGATCACTATGGCCTTATAGTACAGCCTAAAGTCTGACAGACTGATGCCCCCAACTTTGTTTTTGTTACTAAGAACTGCCTTAGCTATACAGGATTTTTTCTGGTTCCATATAAAATGATGAATTTTTTTTTCCAAGTCTTGAAAGTATGATGTTGGTATTTTAATAGGGAAGGCATTGAATCTGTAGATTGCTTTGAGAAGTATAGACATTTTAACAATGTTGATTCTTCTTAGTGTTTTGTAGTTTTCTTTCTAGCGGTCCTTCACCTCTTTTGTTAGGTTTATTCCTAGGTATTTCATTTTCTTTGAAGCTACTGTGAAGGAGATTGTGTCCTTAATTTGCTTCTCATCTTTGGCTGTTATTGGCATATACAAAGGTCACTGATTTGTGGACACTGATTTTATTTCCTGAGACATTACTGTATTTTCTGATCACTTCTAGCAGTCTTGTGGTTGAGTCTTTGGGATTCTCTAAGTATAAGATCATATCAACAGCAAAGAGGGAGAGTCTGACCTCCTCTGCTCCCATTTAGATGCCCTTTATCTCCTTCTCTTGCCTGATTGAATTGGCTAGAACTTCCAGTACTATGTTGAATAATATTGACAATAGAGGACAACCTTATGTGGTTCCAGTTCTAAGTGGGAAAGCTTTCAGTTTTACCCCATTCAATAAAATATTAGCTGTGGGTCTGTCACAGCTTTAATCAGTTTAAGAAATGTGCCACCTATGCCTATACTCTTCAGTGTTCTAATTAGAAAAGGATGCTAGATTTTATCAAATGCTTTTTCTGCATCTATTGAGAAGATCATATGTCTTTGTTTTTGCTTCTATTAATACAGTGAATAGCGTTTATGGACTTGCGTATTTTAAACCAACCTTGCATCCCTGGGATGAAACCTACTTGATCATGATGTATGACTTTTTTGATGACAAGTTGTAATACATTGGCTAGGATTTTGTTTTGAGAATTTCTGAATCTATATTCATTAGTGAAATTGGTCTGAAGTTCTCCTTTGTAGTTGGGTCTTTTCCTGGGTTTAGTATCAGGGTGATGTTCACCTCATAGAAGGTGTTGGAGAAGATTCCAAACCTCAATAGAATCAAAAGAATTGAAATTTTATCTGCTATCTTCTCAGACCACAAGGCATTAAAGATGGAAATCAACTCCAACAAAAACTTTTAACCCCACACAAACGCATGGAAATTAAACAACCTTATGCTGAATGACAGTTGCAGGCAGGAAGAAATAAAAGAGGAATTTGCTAATTTCCTCAAACATAACAACAATGAAGACACAAGTTACCAAAATCTCTAGGATACAGCAAAAGCAGTCCTGAGAGGAAAATTTATTGTGCTAGATGCCTATCATCGAAAAACAGAAAGTGAGCACATCAGCACACTCACAAACCATTTTATGGAACTGATAAAAGAAGAACAATCTAATCCTAAACCTAGTAGAAGAAAATAAATATCCATTCAGAAAATAAAAGTAAATATCCATTCAGAAAATTAACGAAACACAGAGTTGGTTTTTTGAAAAAATAAATAAAATAGATAAACCTTTGGTCAGACTAACTAGAAAGAGAAAAGTAAACTCTCTAATAACCACAATCAGAAATGATAAAGGGGAAATAACAACCAATGCCACAGAGATACAAGAGATCATCTCTGGATACTACAAGAAAATCTATGCCCAGAAATTTGACAATGCAAAGGAAATGGATCAATATTTGGAATCACACCCTCTCCCTAGACTTAGCCAGGAAGAAATAGATCTCCTGAACAAACCAATTTCAAGCACTGAGATCAAAGAAACAATAAAAAAAATCTCCCAACAAAAAAATGCCCTGGTCCGAATGGCTTCACATCAGCATTCTATCAAAACTTCAAAGAAGAGCATGTTCCCATACTGCAGAAATTATTCCAAAAAATTGAAGAAAAGTTTGACTTTTTGGCTTGGCGCCTATAGCTCAACCGGCTAAGGCGCCAGCCACGTACACCTAAGGTGGCAGGTTCGAATCCCCAGCCCGGACCCACCAAACAACAATGACGGCTGCAACCAAAAAATAGCCGGGCGTTGTGGCAGGCACCTGTGGTCCCAGCTACTTGGGAGGCAGAGGCAAGAGACTCGCTTGAGCCCAGGAGTTGGAGGTTGCTATGAGCTGTAATGCCACGGAACTCTACCCAGGAGAACAGTTTGAGGCTCTGTCTCAAAAAAAAAAAAAAAAGTTTGACTTTTACCTGATAAGTTTGACGATGGTAATAATATTGATGTAGTAATTCTGAAATTATTTTGTATGTATTTTAAGATCCCAACTAAATAAATGTATTGATGTTGGTGGAAACCAGTTTTCTTACTAAGGGAGGTTTTTTTGGTGGGGAGGAGGCGGGGGTGTTAAGGTAAGGAATAAAGGCCAGGCTTGGTGGGTCACACCTGTAATCCCATCACTCTGAGAGGCTGAGGTGGATAGATTGCTTAAGCTCAGGAGTTCAAGACCAGCCTAAGCAAGAGTGAGACCTGTCTCTAAAAATAGCCAAGCATTGTGGCAGGTGCCTATAGTCTCAGCTACTTGAGAGGCTCAGGCAAGAGGATCACTTGAGCCCAAGAGTTTGAGGCTGCTGTGAGCTATGATATCACAACACCTAACCCAAGACAACTGAGTAAGACTCTGTCTCCAAAAAAGGGGGAGAGGAAATAAAAGAAGAAAAAACTCTGTAGTGCTAGATTACAGAATTAGAGGTCTCAGTACAAATTCATGGTCTTAAAAAAGTATACATTTCCTAGGTTTGTCCATTGAAAAAGCCTGGAAGCAATGATTTTCCTATACAAGCAGTGTTACCTGTGACCTGGTGTCAGAATCTAAACAACAACATCCAGCACACAAAAGCAGAATCTCATGGAAAAATGATTGATTCCACAGCTGGATCAGGGAAGTACAAGGTGATGCTGGCACTCCTTTTGTTTCAGAACATTAAGAACATGCTCAAAGGCTCATGAGGGCCTGCAAATGGACATGGGAGCCAACCAAGATCAACAACACAAAAGAATTACAACACATAGAATTTTGTTTAATTTATGAGTCTATCTATACCTTAAAAACAGAAAAAAGGGGGGGGAACAAATGAAGGAAATAAGAAATCACACATAAAAAAATAGAAAATTACCATTTAAGAACCATCATAGAGGGCGGCACCTATAGCTCAGTGGGTAGGGCACCAGCCACATACACTGGTGCTGCAGGATTCGAACCTGGTCCAGGCCTGCTAAACAACGACAACCACAACAAAGATATAGCCAGGCATTGTAGTGGGTGCCTGTAGTCCCAGCTACTTGGGAGGCTGAGGCAAGAGAATTTCTTGAGCCCAGAAGTTTGAGGTTGCCGAGAGCTATGACACCACAGCACTCCACCCAGGGTGACAGCTTGAGACTCTTTCTCAAAAAAAAAAAAAACCACAAAAGAAATAACAGATTCAGGGCAGCCCCTGTGGCTCAAAAGAGTAGGGCACCAACCCCATATACCAGAGGTGGTGGGTTCAAACCTAGCCCCAGCCAAAAACTGCCAAAAAAAGAAATAACAGATTCTGGCAAGAATCTGAAATCATTGGTGGGAAGTTGGGGCACAAAAGAATATTTATACAATCTCAAAGTAGCATTCATTACAAAAAAATATGTATCTTTCAAAAAAACTGGCAGTTAGTACTTTGACTATGGGATTATACTTAATGTGAGCAGTAATGGGGCAAATGACCTCAGGTGCCTTCCAGTATGACACATGAAGAAGACAAACACCACTTCGGTGCTATTCCTGCCCAAACTGCATAGTCTGAGTCTAATCACGAGGAAACACCAAATAAACGCAAGTTGAAGAATATTCTTCAAAATACTGGCCTGCACTCCAAAAATGTCAATGTCAATGAAAGACCAAAGAAAGGCTAGGAAACTGCTCTTGATTGAAGGAGACAAAAGAGACATAAAAATTAAGTGCAATGTATAATTCTGGATTGCCTTTTGGACAGTTTTTTAAAATCCAGTGGAAGACACTGCTATGGTTTGAACATGTCCCCCTCCAAAATGCAGGTGTTGCCAATGTGCTACTACTATTACGAGGTGGGGCCTTTAAGAGGGGTCCTCCCCCATGAAAGAGATTAAAGCCCTTACAGAAGAGGCTTCACACGGCCTTCTGTGTTTCATGCATCTGCTGCCAAGTGAGGGCACAGCAGCCCTCCTGTTGAAGGTGCAGCACATCAGACCACTGAACCGGCCAATGCTTTGATCTTGGACTTCCCAGCCTCTAAAACTAGAAGGAAGTAAATTTCTGTTCTTTGGAGGCTTGAGTATTCTGGTACAGCAGCACAAACCAGACCAAGACAGACATGATTGAAATAACAGGAAAAATGTAAGAACTCCTATTAGACAATAATATTGAGTATAACATTAGATAGCAGGATTGAATCAATTTTAAATTTCCAAAGCATTATAACTCTATTGTCGTTAAGGACTGCTCTTGTTTTTAATCATACATACTTAGGAATAAAGTGTCATAATGCCTACAACCATCCCTCAAATGGTTCAACATCATTTTATCCATAAACATTTTAGTGTTTATGGCACATGTAGGGATACCCTTGTAAACCAGTTGAGACCACTTGTAACCACTTTTGCTGTCTTATTGTACTTTTCAGCTTATTTTTACTATTAAAATCCCTGCCCAGAGTGCAGAGCCTGTGGCTCAGTGGGTAGGACGCCAGCCCCAAATACCGAGGGTGGTGGGTTCAAACCCAGCCCCGGCCAAACTGCAACAACAACAAAATAGCTGGGCATTGTAGCAGGTGCCTGTAGTCCCAGCTACTCGGGAGGCTCAGGCAAGAGAATCACCTAAGCCCAGGAGTTGGAGGTTGCTGTGAGCTGTGTGATGCCATGGCACTCTACCAAAGGTGATAAAGTGAGACTCTGTCTCTAAAAAAAAAAAAAAAATCCCTGCCTAGAGGAAAATTATAATATCATTAACATAACATGGGTAGAATAAAAACAAATGGTAAATATATTGCATATTGATTACTAGCTATAGCTATCTATGCTATCGTATATGTTAATGCTATATATGCTTAATAGCCTGTGTACATACAATGACACCAAGAAAGACTCTACATCATTCACTAAAAAAAAAATAAGGTGCCACAAAGGGCAGACAGAATAAATTTTATTCCTTAGAGAAATTCTGTGCTGCCCAGGAGTGAATTGCACCCAAGTAAGTAACCTCTAATAACTTCATTTTACTTGCCCAGCTGGACTTGGATAGTCATTCTTTGGTCTTTGACATCATCTTAGGGTGGAGGGCAGTTTTTCTATACTGTCCTGAAATTTTTCTGAAACAGGTTAGAATGGCATAATTCGTGAGTTTTATCCCAACACCAGCAGAAAAGTCAGCAGATTCAGAGTAGGCAGGAAAAAAGTCTAACAGAAAACTGGTAGACTCTACAGGTTAATTCTACAGTTGCAGTTTCGTTTTTTTGTTTGTTTGTTTGTTTGTTTGTTTTCTGAGAGTTCAAATAATCATTTGAGTTCTTAATTTTCCTTCCTGCAATTTGTCTATCAGGTTAAAAATGTACACAAGAGCAGGTCTCAATATAGCTGGCTGGAGTCCTGGAACATCTTGGTGGGCCTGAGTAATTGAGAATCCTACTCCTTTTCTTGAGAGCAGAGGAAATCTTCTAAATCCTGTTAGAGACTATTAGGAGTTTGGTGTTCAGATGGTGATGATTGCCCTAATGGATTTTAGCCATCCTCCATCCACCATTTAGAATGTCTATTTTTGCTCTCAAAATAAACATTTTTAGAAATAATCAGGAGAAAAGGGCCAAATCATTTACGGACACACATAACCAAACTAAAATGAAACCAAGATAAGAATGCTCACAAAAATTTTAACCCGTGTATACAGATCAAACAAAATATTAAATTAGGCACACAGGAAGAGCCAAAAGCAAATTAACCAGAAAAGATAGCCCTCACAGACAAATTCTGTAAAGAGCAGGGTATTCAAACTAGAAGGACATTTGTCTTTATTCCAGAAAGGATTTTCCAGAAAAAGCAAAAGGTCTTTTCTCATCTTCCATCATCCCAGGAAGGATATAAGAACCTTTATTTAGGATAACCTTATCACCAAACCAAATCCCAAATAAAGTCAAGGGCTTCTACCCAAAAGAGGGAGGCTTAGACTGAGAGCAGACTGATTAGAGGAGAAGTGAGACCCAGAATCAGACAGCTCAAAGGCTTCAAGGGAGTACTGTACAGTGGTTCCAAGAATCACCTGTTCTTTCCAAAAGTGATTCTGCTGCAGATCTCACATCTGACACCATTTATAATTCAAACTCGGAGGATACTTATCTTTATTCCAGAAAGGATTTTCCGGAAAAGACAAAAGGCATTTTATTTTCCTCTATCATAGCCTCTCTCAAAGAAAATAATATTTACTGGGACTAGAGAATTGCAATGAATATGCACACCATAGTAAACTAAGTGTGTATTTGGGGGGGTAAAGGAAGACAAAGCCTTTTAAAGGAAAAATAAGAAAGACTACATAATTGTTTGGAGATAATTATCCTCAGCTAGAAGGATCAATAATAAGGGCACTGCCAGACCAAGTTTGGACAGGCAGTTGCTAGGCAAACTTCCTTGCAGGGGTATTTTTTGTGTAAAGTTGTGATGGCCTTTGTGCAAGGCTGTGGTTTTTATGGTCTTTTGGGATCATTTTTTGTTAGCAGGCATTTATGTATAAGAACCCTTCTCTTCATGGCCTTCCCCAGCTCTATTTGTCAGGGTTGTTGTTGTCTGTTTTTGTTTTTGTTTTTTAACACAAGTAACTCCATTTTGATCCAGACAACTTTCACAGCTTAAAGACACACACCAGGTGATTCTGGTGCCTGCAAAATTTGAGAAGCAATGAGCTACTTCATCTGCATAAATCAAGAGGGGAGACCGCTTGCGTTGAAAGAATATTTGAGGTTGGGGTTAAGGGCTTAGAGGGAATAGGAAAGGTCTGGAACTGCCCTTAGGTCTTCTCTCAGACAACAGAGATAGATAACGGAGATAAAGGAGCAGGGAAGTCCTGACCAAGGATAAAAGGATGTTATCAATGTCAACACCCAGTATCAGACCCAACACTAAACTTCTCTTGTAACGTCTCAGATTAGGACTAAAGAGAGTGGGCATTTGAGGCAATCTGGTACTCTGCAATGAAAGTTTAAGAAAAAGAGGGATCTAAGAAACTGCATTGAAGTGTGGCCATGAAGGAACTAAAATCTTTTTTTTTTAATTAAATCATAACTGTGTATGTTAATGCCATCATGGGGTACAGTGTGGTGTTTTCATATACAATTTAAAATACTCTCATCAAACTGGTTAACATAGCTTTCATGTCATTTTCTTTTTTTTTTTTTTTTTTTTTTTTGAGACAGAGCCTCAAGCTGTCCCCCTGGGTAGAGTGCCGTGGCATTAAAGCTCACAGCAACCTCCAACTCCTGGGCTCAAGCGAGTCTCCTGTCTCAGCCTCCCAAGTGGCTGGGACCACAGGCACCC
>CAUYTI010144262.1:0-14702 GCA_963575145.1 Galago senegalensis | reverse complement strand
TCCCCCTGGGTAGAGTGCCATGGCATTACAGCTCACAGCAACCTCCAACTCCTGGGCTCAAGCGAGTCTCCTGCCTCAGCCTCCCAAGTAGCTGGGACCACAGGCACCCGCCACAACGCCTGGCCATTTTTTGGTTGCAGCCGTCATTGTTGTTTGGCGTGTCCAGGCTGGGGATTCGAACCCACCAACTTAGGTGTACGTGGCTGGCGCCTTAGCCAATTGAGCTATAGGTGCCGAGCCAGCACCTACATTTTATCAGAATGGATCCCCTGCAAAAATTTGAGACACAGCAGATGAAGGCATAGCTCTGCTTGGTTTCTCTTCCACAAAAAGAAAAAAAAAAGACATGTTATTAAAGAAAGATGTAATCCATGTAGTAACAAAAATCTTTTTTTCTGAAAATAAAAGGTAAGTTTAATACACCAGCATAGCATTAATGGCGAAATATGTAGCCACCTAGAAGGGGCAGCACTGGGTTGCTAATGAAGCCAGCTCAGGGCACGAATGAGACCAGACTGTCTGGTTTCGATCTCTCGTATTCTTTCCATGCTAACATAAATTACATCCAGTTCAGAGCAAGACCGAGTCTGGGTCTGTCTTGCTGGAATTGGATTACTCATTAACACGCACTCTGTCCGCTGTCTAAATTACCTGCTGTGGCCGGAACAGAGCTGGCAACTTCAGCTGTTTTCCTGAGAGATTTCCTCATGTTTTCTCTTGTGTGTGATATGTGTGTGAGTGTGTGGTTATCAAGTTGTCACAAAACCGAAAAGTAAAAGCATAAAGAAACAGTTGTCCCCACGGTTTGGGGAGATTCCGAGGCATAAGGCACGAGTTGGTGAAATTCTCCTTGATAAATGTGAACACAGTCACTGTGTCAGTCTCTCCATCCAGCGCCTGATGCCCTGCACGGCACACTGACCTGCAGCCGGGACACGGGCCCTGCGCGGCACACCGCCCAGCAGCCGGGACACGGTCTCACCAGCACCTGACGCCCCGTGCAGCACACTGCCCAGCAGCCAGGACACGGGCCCCGTGCGGCACACTGACCTGCAGCCGGGACACGGTCTCACCAGCCCCTGATGCCCCGTGCGGCACACTGCCCAGCAGCCGCGAGACGGTCTCACCAGCACCTGACGCCCCGTGCGGCACACTGTCCAGCAGCCACGAGACAATCTCACCAGTACCTGATGCCCCGTGCACCATACTGCCCAGCAGCCAGGAGACAGTCTCACTGTGATCATTACCATCATCACTCCCTGTTGGAACAGTGCAAAGCTGTGTCCCCAAAACCAAAGTATGACTCAAAATGTAAGCAATCACTCAGTAACTTCTGGTGTCAGGTTCGGTCTTGGCCATAGCGCATGCTTATAAAAGTTTCTTGACAATGACGTTTTACAAAGCTGTCACCAGTGCTGTGAGTCACTCCCATTGCCTTTGGGACTGTGTGTTCTCTGGTAACTCCACCCCTCAATTCAATTCTTCAGCCTTGGCGAGTTGGCCCATCCTGAGTAAATTCTTCCAACTGCCCTGTAATACCAAAGTTCAAAAGCTCAATGTGCTGTCCACTTTCGGTCTTGTAATTCTGTCTATGAACATGATTTGATATGGGTGAATTGTGATGGTCAAGCCGCAAAGTCCAGTCTAAATGACTTTTCTGGCAAAGGGAAGGCCTTGATCCGGGACATCTACAATCTCTTTGCTCTTGTGGCCAGTGGCACATCCTGGAGAGAGAGCCCGTGAGCTTGAAAATGTAATAGAAGGGAATTCCTTCACCACCACCGTCCCTTTGGTGAAACTCACCACATAGAAAGAATGACAATAACACTGCCCAGCTATTGGTGGTTTAGCGTAGATGGTATATCTGTACCATGCTGGGCTCTTTCTACTTATTTATCTCATTTAATCTTAAAAACACCTCATGATGTAGGTGCTACCGTCATTATTTACATTTTGCAAATGAAGAAACTAAGCACCAAAGCCGTAATAGTTAATAACTCTTGAAACCAGATCAAGGCAAGCTGTCCTGCTTCAAAGACCACCTCTAAGTCTTCCATTCCATGACAGAGCCTACTATAGTTCCAGACCTAAAATACCCCACCAGAACTTAAATAAGACTGTTCAGCAGAATATCATCAGCCTTTATGTCCCTGAAACAGAAAGCGACAAACACACACACACATACACACTTGTGCGTGCATGTGTGTGCTCACAGCTAATGGCTGAAAAATGGAGCTGTTTCTGTTGTAATTGCTACATGTGAAGTGACACACACCTGGTACAAAAGATAAATGTAAATTAAGTGAGAAGTGCTATGCCATTCCCACTGGACAGTATTTAATCTCACAGACTTCAGTGCACAAGTAAAAATTTGGAGTCTCTAAATAAGGCACATTTGGTGCACATTCCAATTCATACCTACACAGACGGCATCCACTATTAAGACACAAGGACTATTTTTACCTAAGAAAATCCTTGGGATCCATTGAACTCAGAAGTCCACTTCAGGAATTTTTTCATCCTACATGCCTGGAAATCATTATGGACTGCAGAGTTTATTAACTATAATCAAGGAGATTCTTCTGGAATTATCTGCCTTACCCTACTTCCAAAGGAAATAAGTTATGAGTTTCTTCAGAACAATGACTCTCAGCCAGTGCTCAGGCTCACTTCAAATGCTCTGGACCAAATGTACTGTAATAATGATAACTGTTCCTGCAGTATCCTGATCTTTTTAACTGCTGTACATCTTTTCATCTATTTCCATTTTCCTTAGGTAGAGTGCAGGATGAGAAATCATCAAGTCCATTTTTCAATACTATATATCATCAGAAACAATTTTGATAATCATATTATTAGTGTGCATATCCCCTTCCTTCAGAACTCTGCTGAAAGAGTCCCCTGTATGCCCTGCTCTTGTTCACACGTTCTATTTATATCTGTAAGTGTCAAAAATCCTAAATGAAGTATGAGCCTGGCTTAATAAAGAGAGATGGCTCTCTTTTGTACCAAGTGAAAAATAGTTGATAAAATCCTAGCACCTGCTTAAAATTAGTCTTTAAGATTCTTATAAAATGCTCTTTAGTTAATTCAGGTGACGCACCTTTGTATCCTGGTTCAGGAATAGTTTTTTAATGCATGATTATTTGGGAGAGAATATTAGATTTATTACTTTTGCTAATGAACACTTAGATAAAAGTGGTATTCTCAAGATAAGTATTCTCGTGAGGGGAACTCTGATTATCATACATTAATTTTCATTTCAGTTCAGAATTATGTAAAGAATGAACCTGATGGCTTTTACATATAGAAAATGGGACCCCTCCAAAGTGCACTCTGCCATAATTCTCGAGTGTGCCTGTCACTTTTATAATGTCGCATATCAGGAGAATCAGAGTTCAGCATCATGAAAGAAATTCCAGAATTTTCAGAAAGCAGTGCATAAACCTGAAGGAAATGGTACTTAAATCTCAGTTCTTTAAAATATTTGTGTTAACCTTGTTTCAGTGGCTGGGGGTACTGGCTTTGACGAATGGTGAGTGAGTTGGTTAAGCTGTGTCTTTCCCCGTCCATCTAAGAGAGAGCTGGACTTACCCACTCCTGTTTCCACAGCGCCTTTCACAGAGAGTCAAACACAACAGAGAATGCCGTTCTTCACAGCTCTGCGGTGTGGTGTCTTTGGGTCAGCATCCCCGATATCGGAGACCAGCCCATGACTTCTCAGTACCACACAGCATCCCCAGGGCCACAGAACTTTATTCTCCGACAGATGTGTCCTTGTCCTGAGGAATTTTGGACAGCTGGATATATCAGGAAGCTGACATAACCAGAATTTTAAGAAAAAAAAACGATTTGATCATGTAACTAACTAGAATTGAACAGGGAAAAAAATTAAGAGGCTTCATGAACTTGAAGAACTACTGGGAATTTGACCATAATATGCTGTAAAAAGTGATGCGAGGTATTTGGTGTTCTGGGAGACCTAAGAAATGACTCTGTGTACATCTGCTATCACCGAGAAATGGAACATTTTCATAATGAATAGGTTTGTTTACACTTAACAATATTTTTATCCTGTGTATCTTTTCAAAAGTATCTCTTCAAATAGCAAATTTTTTGGTGAAAGATGATCGAAATTAGCATTAAATATTTTAACTCTTTTATTGTAACATAATGTACATACAAAAAAATTCACAAAGGTGTAAAGTACAGCAAGTTGCTGGTTTGATGGATGCTACATTAGCTCACTGCTTTAAGACACCACATGGTCAGCACCACAGGGCTCTTTCTTACTGAAAGAGTAAGAATTTGCTTCCTCAACAAACTCTGAGAAGAAAGGGCAAGGCGTCCTAAGCTTCTGAGAAGCCAGAAGCCCATGTGAGGGACCGTTTGTGACCATTATCTCCCAAAATCCCAGTGGATAAGACCAGGACTTTGTTGTGCTTGTTTATGAGGGTAGTGTACTCAGCTGTTATTTTCAAGAGATCCGTAACAACCATCTAAAACATTCTTTCAACATATATTCAAGTAAAATGTAACAATAGGCATTGTCTAGTTCCTGGATTTTTGAGAAATACTCTGAACAAAAGAAGGCATTCCAATTAGCAGGACATTCAGCCTGTGAAGGGGTCCGGTGGGGGGGGAGAGGGCTTCCTCCCCCACTGCCTCACTATTCACCTGGACTTTGCCTTAGTGCTTGGCAGAAGCAGGGAGAATAATTGAGGATTATGTTTATCCTTTCTGTTGACATCTGGAAAAAACCCCAGGCAAAAGCCAGCAGCCGTTAACTCAAATAAATATAGTTCCTTTGACAATGCAATTGAACATCTTTCTTTTTTAAAGATATAAAGTCTCTTTCTAATCCATCATGTTTTTACCATATCTGAGCTTTGCTACATAACTTACACATTAAAGAGTTGTTCAAATACCACTGTGAGTACTTCCTGCATTTCTGATAAAGGTGTAGTATTAAAAAAATAATTTTCGATGGCTCAATTTTGGGGAGTTTCACATATACTGGAAACAACTGCCAGCTCCCTGTACAAACGCCTACCAGCTTCCTAACATGGGAGACTTTACTTACATGCGTCACTCATGGAGTATTTCTAACTGAGGGTTATTTAGAGGAACTGCAAAGCCCTCCTGTCACCCCATCCTTAAAGAGGAAGGAGTCCACTTCACATGAGATGAAAATCAAATTCAAGTATTTTATTACCTGCTTGTTTGTTTTGGCAAACAATGTTAGTTTGGGCAAGTAATGTTCATTTGCATTTGTGACTAGCAGGATTCCTAAAGACAAAATATTCTGACTAGCAAGACTGGTGGAAACAAATGCAAAGAGCTTTTGAGAAAGTTCTCGTATCTTAGTTGCCTACAGTGTCAGAAGTAGAGTGTTCAAAGCATACCACAAAAAAAAAAAAAAAAGGAGAAAGAGAATTTTTGGAAAAAATGTAAAATAATTACTACAGCAACCGCCTAATTGCTTTTCACTGGAGCTATTCAAACGCTATTTGAAGGGATAATTCCTTTGCCCTAAGACTTTACATGCTAGTCACTTTTAATACATAATTTATGCTTTAACCTTCCCTCTTTTTAAAACATTTGGCCAAATGGACCCTGTTTATGTGGTGCAGTTAATACTGGCGAACTTGGTCATTCGTCTTCATTGTAGTGATTATATCATCTACCCCAAGCCTGGTGCTCCTGAGCAAGTAGCAGTTGGTCAAGTTTTCCCTTCAGGAGAGTGTTTTCCGGAGTTCCCTTCGTGTTCCCCCTTAGTGGGAAATGGAGGCTTATTAGCTAGTTACGACCTCTTGGGTCAGCTCTTCCCACTGTGTTTACCCTGGGAATTCTGTGTAATTATTACTGTTTGCAGTTGCATCCTAGACCTGCAGGAAGCATGGAGAAATAAGCCAAAAAAAAAAAAAGGAAAACTATTTCAGAAAAGGCTAAATCATTTCATCTTTTTGGCATTTAGTTTTAA
The DNA here is from genome assembly GCA_963575145.1 of Galago senegalensis. Classification (NCBI taxonomy): domain Eukaryota; kingdom Metazoa; phylum Chordata; class Mammalia; order Primates; family Galagidae; genus Galago; species Galago senegalensis. The sequence continues at coordinate 8,719 of CAUYTI010144262.1, read as the reverse complement.
ATTGAAATTGGAATTTGTAGTAACATATATTTAAATTAAAATGTTCTGTATTTAATCAATTTGAAAAGTCAAAAATTTTTAACTCATTTATTAAATATTCCTTTGGCCATATAAAGCATGTTTTTAATTTTCTTTTCTAACCAATAAGTTTAACACATTTAAAGAGAGAAGAGCTGTTTATTTTTCTTAATTTTTTATTTATAACAATGGACACCATGTATCTTTTACTAACTAGTCAGCATCAAGAAAACATACGTCTAGGGCTGCGCCTGTGGCTCAAAGGAGTAGGACACTGGCCCCAAATGCCAAGGTGGTGGGTTCAAACCCAGCCCTGGCCAAAAACTGCAAAAAAAAGAAACCCAAAAAACATACATCTATACCCTTCTCCAACTGGCTCAGTTGCTCCAAAGGGTGTATCACCTGTTAAAAATCCACCTGGCATTGTGGAAACAAAATTAAAAGACACAGTGGCAGGATATGATTGCTATAATATTGACTAAAAATAGATGCAAACTCAAATGTTCAGGAATCACAAGTAAAAACATGGCTTTACATGTTTTTTAAAAAAACATGGCTTTACATGGTTTACACTAGTGAACACCTCCCACACTACAGAATTCAGTTTCAACATCTTCTTACAGCCCATAATCACACAATAATGAATACCCCCAAATTAAAATTAATAAACACCCTTGAATTAAAATCCTGCTGTTCATTTGATGAGTGACAAAACTGTTGCATTTATAACCATCTCACTCCTTTGTAAATTTTATTCTCAACAAACTATTGTCCGCAGGATAATGTAATAAATAGGCTGCTCTTAAACCCATGGACGGTTATGACCCTGTACTGTCTGTGTCAGACTTTTTAATCAGCTTTTTTCCTTTAAACTAGTAAGACATAGAAATTTTCTGATGCACACAAGAATGGAGAAGCAAGAATTCTATGTACTCAGTTCTAATGTGAGGACAGTTAATGACCTAGTACATGGTGAGCGGGGAGAGCAGAGAGAGGGAAGGAGGGAGGGCGGTGGGAGGTCACGGTGTGTGACACACCTTTTGGGGGCAGGACACAATTATAAGAGGGAGTTTACCTAATGTAACCTGGTTCTTTGTACCCTCAAAGAATCCCCAACAATAAAAAAAAAATTCTGTTGCAAAAATTAATTACAGAAATAAAAACATATCCATACAAAAAGTTGCATGCAGAAGTTCTTAGCAACGTTACTCATAACAGCTGCTCAAAATAAAATTCTAAATTTCTTATAATTATAAAAATTATTAAATCATAAAAAAATTGTTTAAAATACCCAAATTTCCATGAACTGCTGAATACGGATAAACTAAATGTGGCAGATCTGGATAGAAAAGAACAAAATAGTAACACGTGCCACAACACGTAGGTGAACTCAGAGACGAGCTTCGTGAAATGCCCGTCTCCAAAGATCCCATACCTCCTGGTTGTACCTACCTGAAACATCCCAAATAAGCCAACAGTGTTTGCCTGTAAGTGGGGTGGAGGAAGAGAGTTGCTGAAAAGTAAGGAGTGACTACTAATTAATATTGGGTTTCTGTTGGGAAAATGTTCTAAAATTGATTATGGAGGTCATTGCAGAAGCCTGTGAATTTACAGAAAAATATCAAATCATACAATTTAAATTGGTGATTGTATGTTATTTGGATTATATGAATCGTGTATCTGAATAAAGGGCATTCTCAAACATATAGCAAATACACCAAAACTTCTACTATAATTTCGGCCTGCCTTCCCTGCCTTTGAAGGGTAACTTCTCAGGATGCGTTTTTATAATCAAGTCTTTGAAGTTAGTGACGCTCTTGCCCCTTTTCCCTTGAAGATAATGCAGAGGGATGAAGCAACTTGCTCCTGGTCACGCAGGTCGGGCACAAGACACCCAAGTCCCTCTCCTGTCAGGCTCTTCTTGCAAAAGCCAGGAATGCTTCCTGTTTGCTTTTTATGAAATGAGTTTACACCTGTTATAAATGTTCTCTGACAATCATTTCATGGTGTAGTAATGAGTTTCTTTCTAAAATATGTATTACTTATTTTTAAAATACATGAGCCAATAAATAAATTAACTATTCACCTCTTGGTTTTGTTCTTTTAATTTTTTATTTTTATTATTATTATTTTTTTGCAGTTGTTGTTCAGGGTCAGTTTTGAGCCTGCCACCTCCAGTATATGGGACTGGCCCTACTCCTTTAAGCCAAAGGCACCGCCTTGGTCCTGTCTTTTAAATGGAATAGTATTAATCACTCTATACGTGGTAATTTGATCCCGCACATTCCAAATCCAGCCATTTTTAAAATTTGGAAACTTTGAACATTTAAATATCTTTATAATTATTGGAGAATGCCTAGCAATTATTTAATTTATGGAGTATATAAAATAAGAGATGTTTTTCTTTCTTTTCTTAGAAATAGTCATTTAGATAATTGGTGTTTTAAAAACAATTTCCAAGTACCAATTTGAAAGCCATCCTTCATGGCATCCTGAGTAGAGGTACAGGTTTTACATTTGAAATCACTGAAAACCATTACTTTGGGGTCATCACCATGACATCATAGTCAAAGTTCCAAACGTGATAGCTATGTGGGAATTCGCAACCTATCATCGGCCACATTCTGATGGATTATCCATTGAAAGATGAGATCTGTCTTCCACCCCTAGGAAACTCAACTTAGAATTCTTACTTTCTGCCTTAATTCTTCCGGGAAGAGTTTTTATTCCGGCCCCAGCCCCATCCCCGTCTGTTCCATCCTTTGGTTTCAATCACTGGCTTCTCTTATTTCCCTCCCACCCATTTCCTGAATAATTTCCCTTTGTAAACTTTTCTCCCATGTGCATAATTCATCATTTGTAATTTTCTCTCTGAGATAGTGAGAGGTCATAACTCATATTTAGAAATAAAAGAAATGAACCACAAATATCATTGATAAGGTTATTATGATTAAATCTAAACATAGAGCTCAGTTCTTGAGAACTACTGAGAATCTCTGAGTTGCCTAATATGCACTTAAAAAATCAGGCTCAGATTATCAAATCAGAAAAAGAAAAAAAAAAAACACTAAAAAGTAACCCAACAGTGGTTCAATTACTGAACAGTGACCATATTCCATGGTTAGTATAAAATCTCCTAAAATATTGACACGCCACGCACCACATTTCCTCTCTCTGACTGACTCATTGTTAGTTCCATGTATCTTACGAGGGTCCTGAAGGCCTGTCCACTGATCCTGCTAACTTCACAACACTGAGGCGGAGGACACGTCTTCTTTCTTTGACACCCATAGTAAGTGATCTGCCATGTCATCTAACATTTTCTGCCTCATACTCTACATATGTTTTCTCTATTCCACTAACACAATTTTCTTGAGGGTAGAATCGACATTTGACTCCTTCCTCCAACCCAGGGTACCAGGCAAATTGTACCCAATAAAGCTCCTATTTGTTGCAGGAGAATATGTTGTTTTCCCCTTCATGGCAATGGAGTCGTCGTGGATCTGTGAAGTTTTAGTATTATCACTATTTTTTAAGCTATGATCATTGGAATTATTTTTCCTTTTAACTAACCACATTATGATAATCATTACTGGCAGAATTATGAAGGAAATCCTCTCTTTGTAGTCTTCTGATTAAATATCAATTACAACAGAGGATACATCTTAAACATCTATAAATATTACTGTATCCAGTTATTTTTAATGCTTTCTGTATCAAACTTACTCTTTACAGATCACACTGAACAAAATAGATGTACGCCTTTCTCCCAAATGGCAGACAGCCAATATCTCAAGTGAAAGGTAAACTGTATGTTTGATGGAGATTCAGCTGTCATTTAAAATAAAATTCTGTTTTCTGAAAAACTCAGAAATTTCAGGAGAAAAAATAACTTGGTCAACTGAATACCAAACCTTTCCTCAAAGATAAATTTTTGTTAGGAACACCGTAAAATAGTGTGTGTATATATATGTATGTATATATGTATATTATATGTATGTATATATGTGTGTGTACATATAAGTATGTATATGTGTATATTTATATGTATGTGTACATGTGTGTATATATCAAATAATTCAACCCAATCTATTTTTCACAATTTATATTCTTCAAAGGAATATATTTAAGTGAAAGATTCTTACCTAATTTTTCCAAACAAATTTATTTAACAAAACAGCACAAAAAAGGAACCTATAAACCCTACTACCAAACTTACATCTTTTTACTTGTACAGATGTATGGAGTACAGTGTAACTTTGTTAAAAGCATAGATAGTGAGACAGCGAGATCCTGGGTTTTAGGGCATTCTTCACCCAAATAACATACATTGTACACTTGATGTAATTTGAATTCATGACCCACAACCGTGCATCACTGGGCAAGTTGTGCAACCTCCTTCTGCTGTTGTTTTCTTATCTGACAAAAATGGAGATTACATGGCTTAAAGGAGGTAACACACGTAGCATTTAGTAGAGTACTGGTGCATAGTTTAAAGTTCTATTTTTTTTTTAATAACAGAAGTTAGCACAGATAGCTGGATTTTGAAGTTTTCTGTATTTTAATATCTTTCTGATGTTTTGAACAAAGCTATATCATTACTAAAGTAATTTCAAATAAGTTACTATTTTAGATAATACTATCTCATTTGAAGCATTTAGTAAAGTTGGAAATTTTTAGGCCACATGACTCATCCAAGAAAGACTCAAAAGTTTTGATGTTATCATAGGAAAGCAGGACTATTGACATAATCTTGAGCAAAGAATAATTCTCTATATCAAAGAACATAATCTGCATCTAGTTTACTAAAAAGCTTAGTGGGAGGCAGTGGGGATGAAGGTGATAAGATTGGGATAATACCCCACAAGGTGATTGGATGGTAAATCTCAAAAACAGACTCCCCCAGCCAGCTAGATGGGCTGCACTGATCTGGTCTCCAGAGGGAAGCCATATCGCCCGTCATCTGCATGAACTCCGAGCATACACATGCAGCATCTGTTGTAATCACCAGAAGATCAATGTGTTGTCAGCCTTTGGAAGGTACAGCAGCTTCTCGGAAGGTGGCAGGGACCTAGCTGTCTAAATCAACTTGAGAAATAAAACCTCAATCATTTGAGAAGAAAAGGAGAAGGGAGATGAGGCCTGCTGAGAGTCCAACAGTCCAGAGACACTGTGCAAGGGCCAGGCAGATGAGTGGCCATGGAGGTGTCCTGGACAGGTCTGAGATGACACCCCACAAGATGACAAGGCCTGGGGTGATGCCCTGCAAGGTGACAAGGCCTGGGATGACATCCTGAAAGGTGACAAGGACTGGGATGATGCCTGCAGAGTGACAAGGTCTGAAGTAATACCCTGAAAGGTGATTGGATGGTAAATCTCAAACGTTGGACATCCTTAAAGTCCTCCAATCCAAAGTGAGGCGTGGTCTGCACCTGGCAACTGAGCTGCAGTCAGAGGGCTCCAGGTTGAGAAGACAAACCAGTGTGGTGACTCCTCAGCTGGGGAGGTGGCCTGGCAGGACACCGCCTGGAAGGTTACTAGCAGCATCTAGTGGCCTGTCCATGAAATTGCGCCCACCTAGGTCCTAGGCAGAAAAATGAGATACTAAACATGAACTTGGATGGGTTTTTCATGCTGGGAGAATGGGGACACATATGAGCAAAGTTGTCTAGATTCCCATGTTCAAAGGGTCATGGGGAACAAAAGAAACATAAGGTGTTCAAAGAGAACTGTGTCCCTGCTGTAGTTTACTCTGTAGGTCTCACAAGCAAAGTGTGGCTGGGCATACTTTCCTATTTTTGAGATACACACACACACACACACACACACACACACACGAACCATTTAAAGGAATAGAGTTAATTTAGAGACAGCAATATATGACATAGCACCACGGTTTCAGAGCCTTCTTACACTCTCATTTGGTACGTCAAAGCCAGGCTTCTCACCTACCTCAGTGCAGAAGCAGTTTCCGCTCTGTGACATTACGTGGAAGGAGTTTTACTCTTTGCTATTTACACCTGTCTAAACCATTTACCCTTCAGTCTATGACAATCAAAATATAATTTACTCTAAACAGTTTTGAGGATCTGTTAAGACCAGTCATTTGGAAGAAGGGTTCCATTAAGGAGACAACCATAGTGATAATTTTGCCAAATATTTGAGCATGATAGGGCATCAGTATGTTTTTAACAGAATGCTAATTTAACAAAATTTGTCAAAAAGGATCTTAAAGGGATAGAAAAATATCCAGGAAAAAGAACCATTTGATAACTGGAAAAGGATTAATTAAGCTTCCCTTTAAAGGTAGAAAAGACGTGGAAATTATCTGAATTTTCATTCGCTTGGCTGTTTTTAAAATATTACGGCGCTGGTTAAATCTCGCCTCTAATTGTGGCAGCTTTGATAAATAAGGATCATTCTTTCTCTGAATGCAGCACAGTTGCAAGTTTCTCTTCAGAGCCTTTTAAAAGACAGTTCTTTTTATTCACAGCTCACTTCTTTCTCTTCTTTTCTTAATTAGTAGCTTGAGTCTGATTTTCCCTTTTTTAAACTGAGCAGGCTGTGCAGCTAAATGGTGCTTTTGACATTCCTGCACTGGGGACAGATTCAAAAGGAGCAGAAGACAATAGAGATTGACTACATACTTTACGGACCCGATGGAGGGAAGGCTGGTAATTACAGGAACTCGGCAACACTTTGTCTCTTGGCATCTGCACTTGGAAAACAATGAAATAATCATGGACGAATATGACGTGAAATGTGTTTCTGGAGCCGCTTGTTCTATTAACACCGAGCAGTGCGGAGACATAAGCACCACTTGCTAATTTTAAAATTTCTATAAACTGTGGCAATTAAGCCTAATAATTATTTAAAGACTATAATAAGGAAGAGGCCATTTTGTACCACATTTAAGAGAAAAAATAAGTAAGGTGTTCAATTTGTATGGAGGGTTACTGTGCGACTTTGTGCTCTTCCTACCTGGTGTGATTTGAAACTGGATACATTTCCTGAGACACCCGTCTCATGCTTGAGGATGTCTCAGTTCTCATTTTGCTTCTTTCCTATTTTGGTTATTGTGGGAGCTATTTGCTGCCGTCTTTGGTACCTGGATGTTAATTTTATAATGTTGCCAAACACCCTGGGTGGCCATCAGGAAACAGTAGGTCTGATTGAATGAAACACTGAATATATTAACTCCTTTTTGCTGGAATGGCCATTTTCCCTATTACAGATTATTTTAAGTGACAAAGCAAGCCACGTTTTGTTTTTAGTCCTTTGATGGAAACGATTTTAAAAGGGAGGCTTGGGGGAGCACTGGGCAGAGCATAGCACTGTCCCCCATCATTAGCCCAATGGTCACAGGTACAAACTGGATATGAAAACAGCCAGAGCAACACTGCAGAATTAAAACCACAAATTATTGGTCATTAGTAATGATTTCTTCTAAAGACACATTCAATATAATTTTAGCTTGATTTTCTATAGGGAAGGCAAAACATCTTATTAATTAGTATATGCTCTGTTTTCATCCCTCAATATTCTTACACTATCTCTGCAATTCAATGTCATTTCCTGGGTTATTTCAAAAGATGAACTTGCATATTTTACTTTGTATAGCAGTTCTCTGTGGATAAGCTGAGGAACACCAGGTTTCGTTCATTCCTTTTCTTTCCTCACAGAGCAAATTTACTGGGGCATTTATTCTGAAAAAAAAAATGTAATTGTATTTGATGTAGAAAAGAGACACTGCCAAGAATTACTTCTGAACCAGATTTCTATCAGCAGGAATGGACTCTGGTTGTTCCGGTGTCCCAACACCCCCCCATCATCAAACCTAGAGTTGTCTGTGTCCATTGTCCATATTTTCCTGCATTCTCAGCAAGGTTATTCCAAAATGAGGGACATAGTCCACTGTTGCAAAAAACAGTATCTCAGTAGAGCTGTAACATGGTAGTGGTAGAAAACCAAATTACAAAGGGACGGAGAAAGGCAGACTATGCTAGCAACACCTTTCCAACATTTTGTTTTGTTTTGTTTTCGTCCGCATAGTGGAAGAGAACAGAGCTGGTCTTTGGCAGAAAGACAAGGTAGAAAATCTAAGTCCAGCATCTCGAGTCCCCCTGAGTTATGAATTAACCCCAGTTTCCAAAGCCCCTACCCCACTTACAAATACATATTCAAATTCTCCTCTTTGTTTTCAGGTCAAAGTCTGAGAGCAATTCTGAACTCCCAGTACCAATGAATCTAACTCAAAAGAACTGACTTTCCTTGAAATAATATGCATTTTGATCCAAATTTCTAATCTAAAAATCATGTCCAGATAGAGGGGAAGGTGAAAGGTACTGTTCAAGGGCAAAGATCCTAAGAGTGAGAAAAGTTAGACTTCTTGGAAGAAGGTCAAGTGGATATTTTTGTTTTTCAAAAAAATTGTATCGGTAACCTGTCAGACTAGTTCTGAAGTCCAGATTGATTTAGGTGTATGAGGGAACAGGAAGGAAAGTGTGCACAAAAGTCGTTGCACATGTAGAAGGTACATTTACACACTCACTCAGACATCTCCATGTTCCCATTGCAAAAAACAAGGACAGAAAAGGAAAGGGAGGGAAGGGAAGGGAAGGGGAGGGGACGGGACGGGAAGGGGAGGGGAGGGCAGGGGAGGGCAGGGACGGGGAGGGGGTGGGGGGGGTGGGGGAGGGGG
>CAUYTI010144260.1:0-13360 GCA_963575145.1 Galago senegalensis | reverse complement strand
TTCCTAGAGGGGGTGTTAGTACCTGCTAGTTCACTGTGGAGTAAAACAAACACCGCTGGTGTCAATCTCCTCTGAAGAATCAGTGGGAAAGAGGAATTTTCCTCTCATCACCACCACAGAGGGTCTTCCTCTGTGATAAGGGATATAAGCCCTTATACTGGTATTTCAGGGCTCAAGCTAGTCCCTTGATCTCTGCCCCAGCCAAATACAAATCTCCACAATAAGTATTTGCTTGAGTGTTAACTGGGCAGGAAGTGGCCTAGTTAATGTTTCTTGCTAGGCCTTGCACACAGCTTCTTCTGTGGCCATTATTCCTTCAGAGTGCTTACAGACCCAGCAGGGGTGATTGTAAGCTGTATCCCCTACAGGCAGGCTTCTAGGAAAAGCAGGAAACTTGCTCAGATAAGAAATTTAGCAGCAACTGGTTTAAAGGTAAACTAGCCAACTTTCTTTTGTTCTGCCTCACTTAGCTTATGTATTTATTTATTTATTTATTTTGAGACAGAGTCTCACTATGTTGCCCTCAGTAGAGTACTGTAGCATCACAGCTCACAGCAACCGCAAACTCTTGGGCTTAAGCAATTCTCTTGCCTTAGCCTCCCAAGTTGCTGGGATTACAGGTGCCTGCCATAACACCTGGCTATTTTTGATTGTAGTTGTCATTGTTGTTTAGCAGGCCTGGGCCGAATTTGAACTTGCCAGCCCTAAGGCTGTATGTATATGTGGCTGGCACCCTAACTACTGAGCTATGGGCACCAAGCCAACTTACTTTTTTATTTTCCCCTTTTTCTGTGGGTGTTTCCCTTGCCAAGAATGGGGTCTTCAGTCCCCATTCTGCCTGCACAATTAATGTGCCTTTTGCGAGTTGATTTTTTAGTGAATCTTCAAGGGTCAAGGGGAAGTTTCTCTTGGCCTGTAAGAAATTCAAGAATGATAAAGTAATAAATTATGTTAAATGTTATAAATGGGCAAAATAAGAGAAGAGAATTTCCTATATTGAGCATGACACTGTGGAATGTACCAGTGGTCTTCCTGGAAGTAGCCTTAGGACTTGGACTGTTTTCCTTTTCATCCCAAGCCATGACAGGCTCCCAGAAAATTTCTGCACCTATATAACAATTTATTTTAACATTCCTTAATCTCTTTCCTTGCTTCTGTAACCCCATGGCACATCAGTTACTTCATCTTATCCTCACACTCTGGATTGTGTTTCTTTTTCTTTTTTTTGAGACAGAGTCTCACTTTGTCTCCCTTAGTAGAGTGCTATGACATCATAGCTCTCAGTAACATCAAACTCTTGAGCTTAAGTGATTCTCTTGCCTCAGCGTCCCAAGTAGCTGGGACTACAGGGGCCTGCCACTAACTCCCAGCTGTTTTTTAGAGACAAAGTCTCGCTCTGGCTCAGGCTGGTCTCACACTTGTGAGCTCAGGTAGTCCACCTGCCTTGGCCTCTCAGGTGCTAGCATTACAAGTGTGAGCTACCTTGCCTAGCCTTTTGCAGTCTCTTTAATCCTGCTGAGTGGGGCTAGTCCTCCTGCCCCTTGAAAACTTGGGCAGCTTCAATGACTTTTCTTTTTTTGTTTTGTTTTTATTTTGCCATGACTTTTCTGGTCCCTCAGTTCTATATTCTACTCTAGTCTCAATTCAGTGATTTGGAACATCTAGTCCATATGTTAATTTCAGTTCATTAATTTACTATGTAAGACCCAATATACTAATCAATGCTTCAATCTTTGTTTAAAGGAAAGACTTGACTCCTCTCTTCTTGTTGAGTTTAAAAGCAAATTGGGGATTTTTGGTGCAGGTGGAAATTCTGCCCCAGCTCCCCAATCCTTTCCTGGCATCTTTCTTACTCCATGGAAGCTGTGGCTGACTGCTGGGGTAGTGAGGCAAATGGAGATGAACTGGAAGTTTATATTGGAAGATGTCATGATGCTTCCTAGGTGGAGCAGTTTTGAAGCTGACTCTCCCTTGTGGGCAGGTTCACACTGTGGGGAGTTATATGGAGGACCCTCCTCGCCTCACCCGAGATCCACCTAGTTCTCAGTCTCTTGGTAGAGGCAGTATCCCTCCTTATCACTGTAAGCTTTGCCCTTTGTGCCTCTAACTCTACCTCTGTCTGATATGCTGCTTGCTCTTCTGGGCATGAGACTTTTATTTACTTATTTATTTTTAATTAATTAATTAACTAATTAATTTTTGAGACAGAGTCTCACTTGTCCTTATTAGAGTGCTGTGGTGTCACAGATCACAGCAACCTCTAACTCTTTGGGCTTAAGTGATTTTCTTGCCTCAGCCTCCCAAGTAGGTGGGACTACAGGCATCTGCCATGAAGCCAGGCTATTTTTTTGTTGCAGTTGTCATTGTTGTTTACCAGGCCTGGGCCAGTTTCAAACCTGCCAGCTTTGCTGTATGTGGCTGGCGTCCTAACCACGGAGCATTGGGTGCTGAGCCATAGGCAGGAGGCTTTTAAAGAGACCTCTAGGCTGATAATACCACTGTCACATTTGTACTTCAGGATTCATGTACCTTTAGAGGAATACAGTTACTTCCTCAGTGCAAAATTGCTATTGCTTGCTCCAGGATGATTCTGTGAATTCTCTGATCTCCTGGAATGGTCTTAAGAAGCTCCTCTTACTAGACTGGAAGTGAGTGGGCCAGCACATCACCTCCTGTTAATGGTGATGAGAGTAGGAGGTGGGACTCAAGTAACACAGTTTTTAAAAACTTTTGTCTTCCATATAATATCTGTCCCAAGTCTTCAGTCTTTTACAACGCTTTTATATTTTTCATCTGGGGGAGAGGACCAAGAGTTCTATAACCTCTTCTCAGATGATTCCATTTGGAATTTGCATCTGATATGTCTGGCCACTGAGTTTGATGGCTATCCCCTACTTTGGCACTTACATTTTTCACACCCTTGATTCTTTTGCACTTTTGTTTTGTTCACCTACAGCTGCAGTATCTTTTGCACTTCTTTTATTCATTTGTTAATGCAGTCATTTATTTTACAAATCTGCCTTGAAAATGAATGATGTGCTAATTATTATTCTGGGTTCTAGGGACAGAAGAGTGAATGAAATAAAGTCTCTGTAGTGGGTTGAGCAGTTCCTCCATCCCTCCCTCTCCCTTTATGTCCTCCCAGAACCTTAGAATGTGACCTTATTTGAAAATTCAGTCTTTGCAGATTTAATTAGTTAAAGATCTCAAGATGAAATCATCCTGGATTTATAGGGCCCTGATTCAAATGACTAATGTCTTTATCAGAGAAAGGAGAAGGAGATTTGGACACATAACACAGAGAGATGCACAGCATACAGCCACAAAGGCAGAAATTGGAGTCACATTGCTGTAAGCCACAGACACTGGAAACCAGCCACACTGCTACCAGCCATGGACACTGGGAACCAGCTACACTGCTGCCAGCCACGGACACTGGAAACCAGTCACACTGCTGCCAGCCACGGACACAGGGAACCAGCCACACTGCTGCCAGCCATGGACACTGGGAACCAGTCACACTACTGCCAGCCACGGACACTGGAAACCAATCCCACAGCTGCCAGCCATGGAGACTGGAAACCAGCTACACTACTGCCAGCCACAGACACTGGAAACCAGATACACTACTGTCAGCCACGGACACTGGGAACCAGCTACACTGCTGCCAGGAACGGACACTGGAAACCAGTCACACTGCTGCCAGCCACGGACACTGGAAACCAGTCCCACAGCTGCCAGCCATAGAGACTGGGAACTAGTTACGCTAGTGCCAGCCACGGACACTGGGAACCAGCTACACTGCTGCCAGCCACAGACACTGAAAACCAGTCACACTGCTGCCAGCCACAGACACTGAAAACCAGTCACACTGCTGCCAGCCACGGACACTGGAAACCAGCTACACTGCTGCCAGCCATGGACACTGGAAACCTCCAGATGCTAGAAGAAGAATTTTCCAGATGCTGGCAGAAGAATTTTCCTCCAAAGGCTTCAGTGGGATGATGGTCCTGCTAACAACTGGATTTTGGTCTTCTTGCCTCCAGACCTGTAAAAGAATAAAGTTCTATTACTTCAAGCCAGTATGTAGTACTTTATTATGGCAGCCGTAGGAAAGTATACACTGCTTTCACAAAGCTTAAATTCAACTTAAACTCATGGCCCTAGCCTAGGGTGACCAGATTTTAACATCGGTAAGGCGGGACAAAATGGCTGAGGGGGGCGGGGTGGGGGCACGGGGCAGGGGACAGGGCAAGGCAGGGCCTGACAACAATGCAAACTTTGATAAGCAGTTCTCGATAATCACTTCTCAGCAATTATTTGTTATTATTGCAGTGTAACATTATAAAATTAACAAAAATAATATAAAACTCATATTCTGGCAAAATAGCCACATGGCAGGCGAAAACCCTATATTCCCTTCTTGTTCTCCTGCCCATTTATGCATTCTTTACAAAAATTAGGACTTTTTAAAAACACCGCGGAACACTGGACAAATTGCTGAAAAGCAGGACTGTCCTGCCAAAAGTGGGATGTCTGGTCACCCTACCCTAGCCCTGCCCTCAGTACTGCCTGTCAATTATTTTCAGCACTCTCCTATTTTCTCCTAATAGCACCTTTAAATCTTTACTGGTATCCCCAAACTTCTTTTCCCAGCCAATCTCCACTCTTTTTAGCAGAGAATGTATTCTTCTGTCACTTAAAATACAAAATAATTTTACAGTGTCAAGAAATACAATGGTATAAGTAAAAATCAAGTCAGACACATTATAGTTTCATGTTTTCTTCAAGCTTAACTGGCTCTAAATTCTGGCTTTTATGTCTTTAATATTGGCTTCAGCATTCAAATCAAAGCTTTTTCCCTCCCACCCAAAAATTCTGGGCTTTTTACATGAGGTAAATTCTCTTCCTTTAAGACCTCAGCTATTCTTTTATTTGGAAGTAATCATGCATTCTGGTCATTTTCCATTTTTTAAATATGTGACAAGCATTATATTTGGCTCTGGGAATACAAACAACAGACTGATTATACTTAGCCTCAGAGAGCTTACATGTTAGGAATGGGTATTAAACAAATGGTATTCAGATAATTGTTTAATCTCATGTGTGATGAGTACTGTGAAAGAACAGGTCAGGATTTATAAGGATTTATTTATTTATTTATTTATTTTTTTAAAGAAAGAGTTTCACTTTATCACCCTAAGTAGAGTGCTGTGGTGTCACAGCTCACAGCAACCCCCAGCTCTTGGGCTTATGTGATTCTCTTGCCTCAGCCTCCTGAGTAGCTGGGGCTACAGGTGCCTGCTGCTATGTCCAGCTATTTTTTTGTTGCAGTTTGGCCAGGGTTGGGCTTGAACCCACCACCCTAGGTATATGGGGCTGGCGCCCTACTCACTGAGCAATGGGCGCTGCCCAAGGATTTATTTATTGTAGGGAGAGAGTTTCACTTTATCACCCTCACTTGAGTGCTGTGGTGTCACACAACTCACAGCAACCTGTGAGTGTCACAACTCACAGCAACCTGTGGTGTCACAACTCACAGCAACCTCCAGCTCTTGGGTTTAGGTGATTCTCTTGCCTCAGCCTCCCAAGTAGCTGGGACTATAGGCGCCCACCACAACGCCTAGCTATTTTTTGGTTGCAATTTGGCAGGGGCTGGGTTTGAATCCGCTACCCTCGGTATATGGGCCTGGCACCCTACCCCCTGAGCCACAGGTACTGCATGAGGACTTATAAGGATTTATAACAGGTGAAGCTAACATGGGAGGTCAGGGAGAGCCTCTCTTGGGAAGTGACACTTAGGCAAAGACCAAAAGGATGAATGAACATTAGCTGGATAAAAAGGAGAAGCTAAGAAAAATTTCTGACCAGGAATGTGTGGGAAGACTAGTGTTTCTGGTGCACTGGAAGCATTACTGGAGGTGCCTATGCCTAAGCAGGGTAGGTGAAGTGTAGGGGTGATTTTCTTTTTTTTATTCACAGAGCCTCAAGCTGTCCCCCTGGGTAAAGTGCTGTGGCATCACAGCTCACAGCAACCTCCAACTCCTGAGCTCAAGTGAGTCTCCTACCTCAGCCTCCCAAGTAGCTGGGACCACAGGCACCCGCCACAACACCTGGCTATTTTTTGGTTACAGCCATCATTGTTGTTTGGCGGGTCTGGGCTGGATTCAAACCTGCCACCTTAGGTGTATGTGGCTGGCACCTTAGCCACTTGAGCCACAGGTGCTGACCCAGGGGGGATTCTCAGTGAGGCCACAGGGGTAGGTCATGCTGGGCTTTGTCAGCCCTGGTAGAGAGTTTTGATTGTTTTCTTCGAAAAGTCAGGAACTCTTGAAGGATTTTAAACCAAGAGAAAAGGCCGGACGTGGTGGCTCATGCCTATAATCTCAGCACTCAGGAAGGCAGAGAGGCAGGTAGATCGTCTGAGCTCAAGAATTCAAGACCAGCTTGAGCCAGAGTGTAGACCTTGTCTCTAAAACTAGCTGGGTGCTGTGGTGGGCCTTTGCAGTCCCAGCTACTTGGGAGGCTAAGGCAAGAGGATCACTTGAGCCCAAAAGTTTGAGGTTGTGGTTAGCTGTAACGCCACTATATGCTCCTGAGGGCAACAAAATGAGACTCTGTCTAAAAAAAAAAAAAAAAAAAGTTCTGTTCTCATTTTTTTAATTTATACTTACTATTTTTTGAGACAGGATTTTGCTATCTTGCCCTGACTGGTCTCAGACTACTGGACTCACGTTATTCTCCTGCCTCAGATGTCTGAATAACTGAGGTCGTAGACTTATGCCCCTGTGTCTAGCTATTCTCATTTTTAAATGATCACTCTGGCCTTCTTTTGGAGACTGGATTGCAGAGGGACAAGAGTGGAAGCAGAAAGACACTGGAAGGCTGTGGCAGACGTCCATGATGGAGCTTGGACTAGGGCAGATGCAATGGATGCAGTGAGAATAGATTAAGGAGATATTTAGGATGGAGAGTGGGCAGGACTTGGGGATTAATGAGAGGAAAAGGGTGTATTTCAGGGCTACCATAACACAATGCCACAGACTGGGTGGCCTAAACAACAACATTTTCTCATAGCTCTGGAGGCTGGAAGAGGCCTGTTTTCTTGATTTGCAGATGGCCACTCTCACTGTGTTCGTAGTCTTTCCTGTACATGTATTTCTGATGTTTCTCTGTGTCCTAATCTCCTAAGGACACCAATCAGATTGGACTAACAGCCGTATTTTAACCTAATCCCCTCTTTGAAAGTCCTAATCCTCAGATACTGTTAGGGTTTTATATACACATGTGTAGGGGAGACACATCTCAAGCCCATTTTCCTGGCAGAAGCAAGACAGTGAATTAGGATGCTATGTGCTGAATTAGGGAATCCTAAAGGAACAGTGGCTTAGGAGGAAGATTGAGAGTTTCATTTGAGCATGTTGAATTTGAGATTGCCAAGTAAATATCCAACAGAATAGACCATTGGATATATTGGTCTTCACTTGGCAGAAAGTTTAGGCTAGCCATATAAGGTGGGCGGGGGGTTGGAATATAGCTAATAAGGAAGGCACTGGAGTGCTGGAGATTGCCTAGGAGGAATGAGAGGGAGACAGAGAAGAAAAGGGTTCAGAACATGGTCTGCAAGGCACACCAAAACCAAGACAGCTGAGGAGGTTGAGGAGAGTGGGTCCTCTGTCTATTTTCAGCATGTACTGGCCTAAATAGCAGTGACCTCAAATAAAATGCTGGAGTCATCCTAAAACAACACCACTTTTGGGCATGTCAGCAGAGTAGTCATGGTCAGGGCTGGAAGTTACTATAGCTCTGATTTTCATTAAACTCTGTGAGGAAAGAACCTAGAGCTTTCCTTAGCAGAAACCATTGCAGGGTTTCCTCAGTCTTGTGGTAGGCAGAGAGTTCTCTGTGATAGGTTTACAAGTCTGGCCTCATGGTACTTATCTGTTTCCCTTGAGTTATTTACTTATTTATTTATTTTAGGTCAGAGTTTCAATCAATTTGTCATCCAGGCTTAAGTGCAGTAGCAGCATCATAGTTCACTGCAGCCTTGAACTTCTGGGCTCAAGTAATCCTTTTGCCTCAGCCTCCCGAGTAGCTGGGACTATAGGTGTGTGCCACCATACCTGGGTTTTTTTTTTTAAATTGTTTTTAACTAAATCATAACTTTGTACATTGATGCATTTATGGGGTTCAGGGTACTGCTTCAATATACAGTGTGAAATGCTTACATTGAACTAAGTAACACATCCATCACAATTATACTCATTTCTTAATAGTTTTGAATATACCACTGCGTCATGCACATTAGGTGAGGTGCCCCTGAATACCCTCTTTTCTCCCCAAACCCCCCTTCCCTCCCCTCTCTCTCCTCTTCCCTTCTACTTTCTGGAGTACAGTTATGTTTTGCCATTTGTATGGATGTGTAGGTAGTTATATATTGATTTCATGGTAGTATTGAGTACACTGGATACTATTTTCCCCATTCTTGAGATACTTTACTAAGATGAATATGTTTCAGCTCCATCCAGGTAAACATAAAAGATGTGAAGTCTCCACCTTTTTATGGCTGCATATAGTAGTATTCCATGGTGTACATATGCCACAATTTGTTATCCATTCATGGGCTCATGGGTACTTGGGCTGTTTCCATGTCTTGGCTATTATCAATCGGGCTGCAATAAACATTCTGGTGCAAATGTCTTTGTTGTAAAATAATTTTTGATCATCCTGGGTATATACCTAATAGCATTGGCCCAGCTGGTCTGGAACTCTTAGCCCAAAGTGATCCTCCTGCCTTGGCCTCTCAGAGTGCTGGTATTGGGATTACAGACATGAGCCACCACTCTCAGCCTTTCCCTTTGGGCTTTCTGGCTGCTATCATCACCATTCTGAATTTGAGGAGGTTCTACTTGTTTCTAAAGTTCCAGCTTGGGCCAGAATATTTATTGAACTTATAATCTTATACGAAGCACTTATACAAGAACTGCAAGTAGAAAACTGGAGAAACCAAGTCAGTACAATATTGTCTGGTGATTCTGCTTTTCCACACTTATTTATCTCAGCTACTAGGTTTCCTCAAAACAATAGTTTTTAACTTTTTGTTTAAACAGTGAGAACTCCCTGTATTACCTTTCTCCAAAGGATCTAGAAATTGCTGTCACATGACATTAAATGAAATGAACTTCTATGTAACAGTGTCTACAGGCTGTTTTTCTTTTTAGTGAGCCTAAAATATGTTATTGTAAATAACTGTTTTATTGTTATCAGGTCGTTTCCTAAATGTTGAAAATAGCTTTCAGATTCTTTTTATTTTCATAAAGCCTAAGGATTCATGGATCCCAGGCTGGGAACCTTGGTCCTGAAAGAGTTGTTTTCCCTTAGTTGCTGGAGGGATGATGATGTCACAGTTAATCTTTTCTCCCCTTACTCCTGCTGCTCTCAAAGCACCTTTTCCTAGCAGGCATGATTTCTGATGAAAATATTCAGGCCCACTAGGAATTAATTTAAGCAATTTCACTTTCCTAGTACTTCTCTGAGGGACTAGAATATGTATCTGAATTTATATCTCCTAGTGGCCATCACCAAAACACCCAAATATATTCTCTGTTTTGAAAAACAATGGCTGACCAGTATATTATATTGTAGGACGAAATATACAACCTAAAAGAATTGCTATCAGACATGAGACTGAATTTATGAGAATCATATTTTCTAAATTTCTGATTTTATTGCGGGAATTTTAATGAAAATGTATTTGATTTTGCATTTAATAAAATCATTTGTAAAGTTTAGGGTTTATATATTACATACAAAAAGTATTATAGATTTTTTTTTTGTTTTTACTGCATAATGGAATGTCAAGCAAAGATTTTTTTTTTTTCGAGACAGAATCTCACTTTGTCGCTCTTGATAGAGTGCGGTGGCGTTACAGCTCACAGCAACCTCCAACTCTTGGGTTTAGGCGATTCTCTTGCCTCAGCCTTCCAAGTAGCTGGGACTACAGGTGTTCACCAGAACGCCTGGCTATTTTTTGTTGCGGTTTGGCCGGGCCGTGTTTGAACCTGCCACTCTTGGCATATGGAGCTGGTGTTCTACTCACTGAGCCACAGGCACCACCTACAAAGATTATTCTTATATCAGGGTTTCTCAACCTTGCCTCTGTTGACATTTTGGGATGGAAGGTGTTAAGTGCATTGTAGAATGGTGAACACTATCTATGATCGTTATGCACTAGCTCCCAATAGCACCCCTCCAAGGGGCTATGACAACCAGATATGTCTCCAGACACTGCCACTGTCTTCTGAGGAGCAAAATCACTCCTTTTATAAAAAGGAGAAGGATTCACAAATCCACAAACCATCTTTTTCCCTTTAGCAGATATAGCCCTTTAAGTGTTCATTACCTTCTTTTTCATATATGGTTGACATTAAAATTGCAAAACTCGTGTTCCCAGACTCCAGCACTGAGTTATACTTTACTTCTTTTGTTTTTATGACCTAAAAATGCATTCTGATTTGTGTTATTTATTTCATTATCTCACACTGAAAACTTAGGTTTTTAAATCATTTTTCTGTTTTCTTTTCTTTTTTTTTTTTTAGGGTAACAGAGATTTCATTTAAAAAGAACCAAGAGAAAGTTTAGAGCACTTCCAAAGACAGTTGGAAGTGGGTCCCTCTCATTGAGGAGAAAAGGTGAGAGAGACCCATTTTCCTATTTAAATATATAGCACCTGCAGTGGTATGTGGTCTTCTCTGGGGTTTGTCCGCAAGTCAGTCATCCAAGGATTCCAAGGGACAGTTTTTTCCATGTTTGAAGATTCTTAAGGAGTTTGGCCACAAGAGGGAGCACTATTCCTATGTTTCCTTATTTATGATTGACTTTTTTTTTTTTTAATTTATTGTTGGGGATTCATCGAGGGTACAAGAAACCAGGTTACACTGATTGCATTTGTTAGGTAAAGTCCCTCTTTCAATCGTGTCTTGCCCCCAAAAGGTGTGACACACACTCAAGACTCCACCTCATTCCCTCCTTATAATTGACTTTTGATACGTGCTTGTTGGAGAGTTAAGTGGTACAGGGAATTCTTAGTAGAAATCAGAAACACAACTAGATTATACATTAGTAATCTGACCACATCTCCATTTTTATAATGTAAACTTATGCTACCTTCCAGTGCATTTCTTTTTTGTTCCTCCAGTTACAATTTTTGAAATCAGTAGTGTAAGCATGTGGAGATAAAAGATTGGTACATTGCCATAGCTGTTTCATGATGTGTTAAAATGGGTGGCACCTGTGGCTCAGTAGGTAGGGCTCCAGCCACATGCACCAAGGGTGACAGTTTCAAGCCCGGCCCAGGCCAGCTAAAACAATGACAACTGCAACAACAACAATAACGACAACAAAAATAGCCGGTGTTGTGGTGAGCACCTGGAGTCCCAGCTACTCAGGAGGTAGAGGCAAGAGAATTGCTTAACATTTTCAAACCCCAAGAGTTTGAGGTTCCTGTGAGCTGTGATGCCATGGCACTCTACCAAGGGTGAAATAGTGAGACTGTCTCAGTAAAATAAAATAAAATAAAATAAACATCCTCTGCTTTGAAAAAAATACACACTACATGGTAACAGCTGATATTTGGTGCAGCCTCTATAAGGTATACCAGGAAGATGTTAAATTTAAGACAGCATTTTTCTTTTCTTTTTATAAAGATTTAGCTTCTGTCAAAATGTTTTAAGATTTTGGCTAGTGAAGATTGTAGTATTTCTTTTTTTTTTTTTTTGAGACAGAGCCTCAAGGCATCACCCTGCCTGGGTTGAGTGCTATGGCATCACAGGTCACAGCAACCTCCAACTCCTGGGCTCAAGCAATTCTCCTGCCTCCGCCTCCCAAGTAGCTGGGACTACAGGCGCCCACCACAATACCCGTTTTTTTTTTTTTTTTTTTGGTTGCAGACATCATTGTTGTTTGGTGGGCCCCAGCTGGATTCGAACCCACCAGCTCAGGTGTATGTGTCTGCTTGAAACACAGGTGCCGAGCCAAGATTGTAGATTTTAAAAAATGTATACCTGAATTCTTTAAAAAATAAATTTATCTAGGCACAGTGGTACATACCTATAATTCCAGCACTTTGGGAGGTCAAGGCAGGAGGCCCACTTGCACCAGGAGTTTGAGACTAGCCAGGACAACATAGCAAGACCTTATCTTCACAGTATATTTAAACTTAACACTGGCCTCATGGCACACACCTGTGGTTCTCGGTACTTGGGAAGCTGAGGTGGAAGGATGGCTTGGGCCCAGGAGTTCTAGGTTATAGTGAACTATAATCACATTCTGCTATTACCTGGGCAACAGAGTGAGACCTTGTTTCTTTCTTTTCTTTTTTTAAACAATTATTTATTTATTTATTTATTTGTTGCAGTTTGGCTGGGGCTGGGTTTGAACCCACCACCCTCGGCATCTGGGGCTGGCGCCCTACCCATTGAGCCACAGATGCCGCCCTGTGAGACCTTGTTTCAATCAATCAACCAATTAATAAATCTATATGCCCTTCAAACTGTAATATGCTTGGCTCTGGATATCAGCCAAGAATGATACAGCAAAAATAATGAGGAATGGCCTTAAAGTAATTTAGATCAAAGAGATAGAGTTAAGTAGAGAAAAACTTTGTATAACACGGTGTACCATTTGTTAAATTGCATCATTTTATCCATTTAGAAACCCTGTTTATCATAGGGTATGCTACTGTACTTTCTACTCCCTTTTGCCAACACTGTGTGAAGTCTGGGAGAGACATGCCTCATTTAGTATAATGTGAGAAGAATTTAATTTCGCTTTTCTAGGAAGATTGGAAATGATTCTAGACTTGCTCAGTTTACTAGACATGACAGTGAAGTTTTTAAACTGGTAGAGATGTATCTGTACATTTTAATATAACTCTAATGCCTAAAGAAAAATCTCATAGTATCCAATTTTCAATACTGGATGGCAGAAGTTAAGCTAACCAGAAATACAAGAAATGGGTTTCAGGTTTAGCTGATGGACGGTTAGCCCAACCTCGTGTTTGCGTCAACCCTTTTTTGGGGAATGTTTCTGAACTATATTATCCTTTTCGGCAACAGTATATAGTGTTTCTTTGTAATCTGGGCTGTTTCTAAATGTAATTTTGTATTGATTAATACCCTAGAACTAGTTTTTATACCAAGTAAGCTTAGTTTCTATTATCTTTTTTTTTTTTTTTTGAGACAGAGCCTCAAGCTGTCCCCCTGGGTAGAGTGCCATGGCATTACAGCTCACAGCAACCTCCAACTCCTGGGCTCAAGCGAGTCTCTTGCCTCCACCTCCCAGGTAGCTGGGACCACAGGCG
>CAUYTI010144259.1:0-47195 GCA_963575145.1 Galago senegalensis | reverse complement strand
GGATGGTCATCTATATTCCAGGCTAATGGAAGGCAGAAAAAAGCAGGTGTTGCAATATTATTCGCAGATACAATAGGCTTTAAACCAACAAAAGTAACCAAAGATAAAGATGGCCACTTTATATTTGTTAAGGGCAATACTCAATATGATGTTAAGGGCAATACTCAATACTCAATACTCAATTATCAATATCCATGCACCCAACCAGAATGCACCTCAATTTATAAAAGAGACTCTAACTGGCATGAGCAACTTGATCTCTCCCAGCTCCTTCATAGTGGGAGATTTCAACAGTCCTTTGGCAGTATTGGACAGATCATCCAAAAAGAAGCAGAGCAAAGAAATCTTAGATTTAAATTTAACTATTCAACTTTTGGACCTAACAGATATCTACAGAACTTTTCATCCTAACAAAACTAAATAAATCCCAAAACCAGAGATGCTGGCGTGGATGTGGAGAAAAGGGAACATTCCTACACTACTGGTCAGAATGTAAATTAATACGTTCCTTTTGGAAAGACATCTGGAGAACACTTAAAGACCAAAAATAGATCTGCCGTTTGATCCTGAAATTCCTTTATTAAGCATATTTCCAGATGACCAAAAATTGCATTACAATAAAGATATTTGTATCAGAATGTTTATTGCAGCCCAATTCATAATTGCCAGGTCATGGAAGAAGCCCAAGTGCCCATAGATCCATGAATGGACCAACAAACAGTGGTATAGTATATGTACACTATGGAATACTATGCAGCCATTAAGAAGGATGGAGACTTTACGTCCTTCATGTTCACATGGATGGAGCTGGAGAATGTTCTTCTGAACAAAGTATCACAAGAATGGAGGAAAAAGTATCCAATGTACACACCCCTATTATGAAACCTATTTATACCTTTTATATGAAAGCTATAACCAAATAGCCTAAGAATATGGTGAGGGGGAGGGAGAGGGGAGGGGGGAATTGGTGGAGGGAGGGGGATTGGAGGGATCACTTCTGAGGTTTATTTTACAGGGGTACAAGTGAATCTTTCTAAGAGTAGAATGTGAATGTTTTAAAACAATAACTGAGAAAATGATATGAAGGCTGTGCTGACCAGTTAGATGGAAGTATTTCGTATAGGGTGTGAAAACCCCACACTGTACCCCAGAAGTGCATTAATGTACATATTTGCCATTCAATAAAAAAAAATAATAAAATAACTAAAAGTGGAATTGAAATGTTCCTAACATAAAGAAATGTGTGAGGTGATGGGTACCTTGATTACTCTGATTTGATTAATACACATTGTAACATCTGTATCAAAACATCACGTGTATCCTAAAAAGATACACAACTATCGTGTATCTTTTAATGAAGATATAATAACTAAAAACTTTTTAAAATAAAAAAAAAATTAAAGACCAAAGTTTAGTTTCCACAATGCTATAAAGGATAAGACTAAGCAATACCCATCCACAAAACAGGAAAAACAAAACTCCATCATATCTACCAATTCCCTTAATAAATATGAACACCTAGGATTCCCCAATGAAGAGGCACAGAATGGCTGACTAGATGAAAGAAACTCAAACCCAATATTTTCTATCTTTAAGAAATTCATCTAACCTCTATGGGTAAAACAAGACTCAGGGTGAAGGGATAGAAAAAAATATCCAGGCAAATGGAAATCAGAAAAAGTAGGAGTCGCAATTTTACTTGCAGATAAAATTTTATTTAAACCAACAAAAATAAAGACAATGATAGACATTATATACTGTTCAAGGGAAGCATACAACAAGAAGAGGTTTCAATCCTGAACATCTATGAACTGAACTTAAATGCTCCAAGATATATAATGAAACCCTAAATGATCTCAACAATATGATAACTTACAACTCAATAATAGCTGGAGGTTTCAATGCCTTTCTGACAGAACTGGACAGAACCTCCAAGCAGAAACTAAACAAAGATGTAATAGACTTAAACACAACCCTAGAAAAAATGGGCTTAACAAATATATACAGAACACTTCATCTTAATAAATCTGAGCACGCATTCTTTTCATTAGCTCATGGATCATCATCCAAAATTGATCATATTGTAGGGTATGAATCAAACCTAAACAAATTTAAAAAAACAAAGATTATGCCTTGTATCTTCTTGGATCATCATGGAATAAAATTAGAACTCAAAAGTAACAGAAATATTCATACCCACATAAAGTCATAAAAACTAAACAACATTATGCTGAAAGACAGCTGAGTTAAAGATGAGATAAAGAAGGAAATCATGGCTCGGCGCCTATAGCTCAACTAGCTAACGCGCCAGCCACGTACACCTAAGGTGGCGGGTTCGAATCCCCAGCCCGGACCCGCCAAACAACAATGACGGCTGCAACCAAAAAAATAGCCAGGCGCCTGTGGTCCCAGCTACTTGGGAGATGGAGGCAGGAGACTCGCTTGAGCCCGGGAGTTGGAGGTTGCTGTGAGCTGTAATGCCATGGCACTCTACCCAGGGGGACAGCTTGAGGCTCTGTCTCAAAAAAAAAAAAAAAAAAAAAAAAGAAGGAAATCATTAGATTTCTTGAACAAAATGATAAAGTAGCCACCAACTATCAAAACCTGTGCGATACTACAAAGACAGTCCTAAAAAAAATTAATAGTATTATATGCCTTCATACAGAAAATAGAAAGTGTGAAAGTCAACAAACTAATAGAACTCATATGTAACTAGAAAAGAAGAACAATGCAACTTGAAGACCTGAAAACCTACCAGAAGTAAAGATATAATCAAAATGAGATGCAAATTAAATGAAATTGAAAACACAAGAATCATTTGGATGATCATTGAAACAAAAACCTGATTCTTTGAAAAGATTGATAAAATTGATACACCCTTGGCCAGACTACACAGAAACAGAAAAGTAAGATCTCTAATAAGTCAGTAAGAAACAAAATAGAGGAAATAACCAAAGACACCACAGAAATACCAAAGATCCTCAATGATTACTACAAAAAATACTAATCCTAGAAATTTTGAAATGAAGAGGAAATAAACCAATACCTGGAAACACACCACCTTACTAAACTCAACCAGAAAGAATTAGAAATTTTGAATAAGCCTCTTTCAAACACTGAAATTGCATCAAAAATACAAAATCTTCCAAAAAAGAAAATGCTTGGACCAGAAGCTTTCATCCCAGAATTCTACCAAAGTTTCAAAGAGGAACTTGTACCCATATAGCGTAACATATTCTAAAACATAAAAAGAAGAAATCCTCCCCAACATGTTCTATGAAATAAATATCACCACGATTCTAAAACCAGAAAAGGTCCAAACAAAAAGAAAAACTATAGGCCTATATCATCAATGAATATTGATGCAAAAACATTCACTAAGATCCTAGCAAACAGAATACAGATACATGGATAAAAAAACTATATACCATGATCAGGTGGGTTTTAGTCTATGGATGCAAGGTTGGTTCAACATATTCAAATACATAAATGTAATTTACCATATAAATAAAATAAAATAAACAAAGACACTGTATTCCTCTCAATAGATGCAGAAAAGAGATTCTAAAAAATTCAGCATCCTTTTCTAGAAAGAATCATTAAGAAATGTCCCATTTCTTAATGATCATTTCTTAAATTGATAGAGGCCATCTACAGCAAACCCACAGCAAATATGGTACTGAATGGAGTAAAACTGAAAGCATTTCCACTTAAAACTTGAACCAGACAAGAATGTCCACTATCATCACCACTACACACCATAGTGCTGAAAATACTAGCCAATGCAATCAGGGAAGAGAAGGATATCAAGGGTGTTCAACTGGGTACAGAGGAGGTCATGGTGTTCCTCTTTTCAGATGCCATGATCTTATACCTGGAAAACCCCAGGGAGTCCACTATAAAGCTCTTAAAAGTGATCAAGATAGTCATTGTTTGAGGATGCAAAGCCAATGTGCACAAATCAGTAGGCTTCATGTACATAATTAATAGTCAAGCTGAGAATCAAATCACAGACACAGTATCCTGCACAGTAGCTTCAAATAAAATGAAACACCTGTAAATATGTCTACCAAATGACATGAAGGATCTCTATAAACTGATTTATGAAACCCTGAAGGGGGAAAAAAAGGCAGAAGATGTTAACAAATGGACGAACACACCAGGTTCATGGCTGGAAAGAATGAATATTGTGAAAATATCCAAACCATCTGAAAAGAGCTACAGATTTAATATAATACCCATCAAAGCACCAACATCATACTTTGGAGAATTTAAAAAATAGTACTTAATTTAATCTGAAACCAGAAAAAAACCTGAATAATCAATACCATTTTTAGAAATAAAAACAAAACTGGAAACATCACATCACCATATTTCAGGTTATACTAAAAGTCTGTAGTGACCAAAACATTATGGTACTGGCACAAAAATAGAGATATAGATCTAAAGAACAGAATAGAGAATGAAGAGACGAACCCAGGCACATATCACTATCTGAGTTTTGATAAACCCGACAAAAGCACGAAGTGGAGAATAGAATCCCTATTTAATAAATGGTTAAAGGGTTGGCCACATGTAGAACACTGAAATTTCACCTGCACTTCTGCACTGGAAAAAAAAAGCACTCCTGCTGGATAAAATATTTATATTTAAGACACAACATAATAAAATTTCTAGTAGAGAGTGTGGGAAAAATTCTTGGTGATATCATCCTGGGAAAAAGATTTTATGAAGAAGATCCCCTTAGCAATTGCAGCAACACCAAAAATAAATAAATGGGACATGATCAAACTAAAAAGTGTTTTCACAGCTAAGGATACAACAAGTAACCAAACACACAGCCTTCAGAATGGGAGAAGATATTTGCATCTGTGAATCTGACAAAGGGCTGATAATTAGAATCTATAGAGAACTCAAATTAATCAACAAGTACAGAACAAAAAATAACATTTATAACTGGATTATCAGTCCATTGCTTGGTTTTATCCCTTGCACCATTGTGGAAGTTAAGTTTTGTACTTTAGTTTCAGGATGGCTACTTTTCTAGTGGACCAATACGATGATCAGTATGAAGAATGGGTCTGAGTACTTGCTGCAGTGATGTTTTTCTTGTCACAGGTTACCTCAATATTTTCATATCAGTAAAATATTTTATTTCTCCATTGAATATGAAACTAAATTTAGCAGGATACAGAATTGTGGGTTGAAAATTATTTTGTTTAAGAAGGTTAAAGTCCAATGACCATCCTCTTCTGGCTTTAAAAGTTTCAGCGAAGAAGTCTGATGCCACTCTGATGGAGCTACCCCTAAAGGTCAATTGGTGGTTACTACTGGCTGTTTGAAAAATTTTCACTCTCATTTTGACCTTGGCCAGGTATCTTACAATATGTCTATGAAATGCTCTGTTTATATTGAGATGCACCAGAGTTTGAAGTCCATCTAAATGAGTGTGTCTGTATTTTTGATGATGTTTGGAAAACTTTCAGTTATGAAATTATCCAGTAGGATTTCATAACTTTTGATATCTCTTCTTCTTCCTCAGGGATATCTATAATTTATATGTTAAAATGCTTTGTGAAGTCCCATAATTTTCTAAGTGTTTGTTCAGCTTTTATTTTCTTTTTTCTTGCCTCTTTAAATGCCTGTGTTAGCTCAAGTGACATCTTATCCTCTAAGATTCTTTTTTTCTCCATGGTTTAATCCTGCATTGATACTTTCCAATGCATCTTTAAGTTCCCCAAAAGACTCCTTAAATTCATTAAGCTCCAATATATCTTTTCTAATTTCATCATGTCTTTCACTCATTTCTTTGGCCAATTTCTGGATTTCTTTTGGTGGATTTCCACTTTCCCTTCAATTTCTTTCATTATTTTTTTCCCACCTATACTCTAAATTCCCTTTCTGTTTTCCATAATTTCTTTATGGGTCGGATTTTGTGTGTTAATTTCCCCATGATCCCTTGGGGGGTTTATCTCTAATGGTTTTTCATGTTGTCAGAAATTTTTTTGGTTCCTCCCAATGTGTGTTTTCTTCTTGTTCACTTCCTTCCTCTCCTTCCTCTTCTTTTCTCTCTCTTCTTCTCCTTCTCCTTAATTTTTCTTGTCTCCGTGCTTGTGTGTTGGAGTGGGTGTGGGTTACTTGACAAAAGGGAGTGAAGAGAAAAGAGAAAGAATGGAAAAAAAAAAGAAAAAGGAAAAGAAGAAAAATAAATAAAGTTTAAAAAGAAGAGAAGCAAGACCAAAGGAGAAAAAGAGGAATAATAGTGTTGGTGGTCAGAGTGGAGTGACCCACATCCACTAGCCTTAGGATTTTGTGGGGCCAGGAAGCGTCCCCTGAGGTCAGTAGCTCCTCACCAGCCCGATTAAAACAGGACTCCATCTCCATCAAATATAGAGGAAAACAAGCAGTGTACTGTTGCAGGGACATGCCAATATAGTCTCTTCAAGGGCTAAAGTTAGATCGACTCCCTAGCCCAGCAGGGGTTTGAAGCCTCCATGAACCAGGCCAATGCTGTCATACCCTAGCCCAGGTCAAATCTCTGTCTCAGAAATTTAAAAAACAAAAACAGAACAAAATAGAACAAAACAAACTAACTAAATAAACAGTAAGTAAGTAAATAAATAAATGGCTATCTTAGGTGTTGTTTGGAAAATTTATGATGGATAAATGAGAAGAGTAGAAAAAATATCTGCAAAAAGAAAGATCAGAGGAGAGAAAAGAGAAAAAGTATAAAAGAAGGCAGAAAAATAGAAACAAAGATAGAAACCTTCTAGGTTTATTTCTTCCTCCTGAAGTTTTTTGCTTTCTCAATGTGCCCTCATGTCAGAGCTGCTTGGTGGAAGCAGGCAGCACGTGAATTGAAAGTACAAGCTTGCAAGAGGTGAGGTTCACCAGTGGTGCAGAAGAGCCTTGAGCAACCTCTGCACTTGCTATTTATTGAGAGGATAACAAGTGTGGGGAGTGCCCAGTAATGACATACAAGGGCTGCATGCTTAAGGATCACCAAGTGCTCTTTTCTCTCCTGTTCTTTCCCCACAACCCCCACAGTGAAGCACCATAAAATGTTCAAGGCTTAACACCTGCTTACTAATGAGTGACCAGTTTTATCTCATTCTGGAACACTGAGTTGCTTGGGGGCTTCAAGCCTTCTCTAGGCTTGCCAGGAGTCTTTCCTGCTCTCAGTTTCCTTGGATGTGTTAAGAACCAGTGAATGTCCTTGAAAGCATGGTGTCCACTCCCCTATACCCTCAGGACGATGTTTATGTGCTTAGGCAATACAGTAAGAGGTAGCTGTAGTCCTCTCACACCAATAGCCCCAAGAGTGGGTGGTGACGGTATGTCTCTAGTCTGCCATCTTACAGCCACCTTCCAGATTGATAATTTTAGATTTAAGCTCTACAACCTGGGCTTTAAATTCCTTTACAAAACTGAATCTAAAATGTTCACCATATTTTCCAGTTGAGAAAAGTTGCTCTATAATGCCCTTCTAATCCTAATATTCTGTTATTTTATAAATTGAAGTGTAGGGTATTTAATTAAGTACCTGAAGTCACCCAGGTACCAAACCTGGAATTAGAAATTTACTCTCAAAAGAAAGCATGAAGTAATGGAAAGGACAATTGATCCTGTCTTGAAATGACCAGAGATGACTCGCTTTCATTCTTTGGACTTAGTTTCCTCATAAAGGGGTTGAACTAATGATCCCTAAGGAGCCTGCAAATCTTTTATTATGTTTTCTTCCATTGTTCAGTATCCTGAATGATATTTTTTCCCTATTCATAATCATCTTCCTCATACTTCTGAAATATAAAATGGAAACAATCCCTATCCAAAAGTACTTTCCATCCCCTTAACCTTATTTTAATTAAGTTAAGGTAACAAGACACTAAAGACATGGTAGTAATATAACTATCATGTAAAATTAAATACACGAAATGGAAACATATGGATGTTTATTGATGTAGTTGCCAAATTTAATCACTCTTATTTGATTGTCTTGAAAGTAAACTATGGCTTAATTTAAAAATTAATCAACTTTTAATAAAATACTAAATATTTGGATAATTTTTGAGATTCAAACATATTTATTTCAAAATATTTTAAAAATAACTATATTTTTCTTAAATATTACTTCAATCTGCTTACAACATCATTGGAGAAATAATTTTCTTTGGTACAAATATTCAAAGAAAAAATTTAGAAGTATAAGAGTAACATCAGAATATATAATGTTATTTAAGGTTTTGCATTCTAAACATCACATTTTAAAATCCAGTCTGTTCCCTAAATTTGTAATATATGATTTGGAACAGAGGTATCCTAATTTATACTTCATTTGTAATTTTTAACTTTTTAAATAAATATCATTTCAATTTGTTTTTTATTTCAATTTAAAAATTTCAACTGTAAGAAAATTGTTGGTGTGTGCATGTGTCTTTTAAATACTCTAATGAGTATAAATAAAGATAAAAAATTTTTATTTTTAATAATACATATGCAAAAAAATTTTAAATATGTCTTTTTGGGTTTCAAGTTTCTTCTAGTTGAATAGTAAGTCATAAGGATATCCACAGGATTGAACTCCTACACTTCACGCATAGAAAATTCACAAATTGCTGTGTGGCCCTTCAGGTCCAGAGGTGAGAATAGACCTTGGTGGCTTAATCCAGGAACATCTAATATTTTACTTATTTAAAAATACTTAAACAATAGATTTTGTTTTGAAAGGATGAAAAAGATTTTCTTCCACCCTTCAAGGAGTTTACAATTTAATTAAGGAGAAAGGATATGTATTGTTCGGTAGGATTATTTGCTTTTCCACATAGATAGACAAGGAGGCAAATAAAAGAATGAGGAGTATTTACATTAGCAGCAGGGAAAGGGAAAACTTGAGAAATGTGTGATGACTTTAAGATGCAACTGTATTTAGATTAGTTTTTTAGGAAATGAAGAATCATCAGAAGTCTATTAGCAGGTTTGCACTTTAGCAAGTGTAAGGGTGATTGGAAAGGAGAGAGATATAACAGGATTGGGAGGTCATTGTAATAATTCAACCCTAAAATTATGGACATTAAAATATGGTCTTTAGAAGTGAAGCTGAAAAGAAAGACATGTAAATGAAATATTTAAACAAATACAGTGAGAAAGATGTATTATTTGGCCCTTGGAATATGAGGCCTAATAACTTAAAGAAGAATAATAAATTTCTTTGAGATTTTAAGATTGAATGTTTGAAAGAATAATTTTTTCCACCAGCTAAAAATTGGAAAGTCTCTTTAAAAGCACTAGTACTTCATACTTTGGAGGCCAATTAATTAAAAAGCAAGACCTCTTTCAGTTCCTGCAGTCTCTAGAGTTGCTTGCAAATTTCCTCAAAATAGCTTTAACTTCAATTTCACAATGAAACTGTCCTGAAAGTCTTTTTAACTGAATTATAGCTACTTTTGAGTCCTTGGAGTACCCTAAGTGAAGGAATTTACAAGAAACCTTTTAGGTTATTTTGGCAAGTTAAAGGTGATTAAGAGGTGAATTTCAAAACCAAACTGGACTACCAACTTCACTTGAGCAAAATGATAACAAAACAGTGGTTCTCGTATTAAAAGTGAACCTGGAAATTACCTAGGATCCATGGATTTGGCCCAGATTTACTGATTCTGAATAACAGTTATGTAGATATCAGCATATAAATATTCAGGCTTAAATGTGTATATTTCTCACAAGCACTCCAGGATACTCCAACTAAAGTAGCTCAAGGACTTCACTGAGAAACACTTCATTAAATTTACTGCAGATTTGTCAGTTCAATCTTGTCCCTAGGGTTGGATATTTTCAATATTTTGCAGGATGCAGGGTTTGAGTTTGTAATCCATTAGTTTGTGTTCATCAGTGAGAAAACACTGGAAATTTTGCTATCCCTTTGAGATATACCCCTACATACTGTTAGAACCATTAGGATGGCATTATTGAGCAAGAGAGTTGAAAACAAAATAGGAATTTGAAAATGAAAGAGAAAGCCAATGTTAAAGAAGAAATCTTCCCTTTGCTTTCCATCTATATTTTCTTTGCCAACATACTGATTTTTATCCTCTATATTTTGACCAAAGTTTCAAACAATCCTACTTGTAAGTTACACAGCATTGAGTTCTGTTATATGTAGTGGGATTCAGTAAACATGAACCTCAGAATTAAAACTTTCACTTTCAACCTTGAAAGATAACTTAGATACATCGTTTAAAGATACTTGCCATATAGTCCTGTTTCCAATCTGGAGGAAATGGCTGATTTCTCCAACACTGTGAAAAAGTATATGACATGTCTGTTCAGTGTTGACAGCACCTTGGCTGGAATGCCCTTCTTGTGGTGACACCTGCCAGGAAAGCTCACATCAAACATCTGGGAGTTCTGTGATGTAAGGAGATTGTGATTATTTCCAGACTTACTGGGCATGCTATTTCACTGAGCACAGTTCCAAGAGGATTAACACATGTCTAGCATGGATAACTGCGTCTCTATTTCAGGAGCTTGAACTATATTCATAAAATGCCACCTAATTTTGGAACACCTCAAAGGTTTAGCTAGATCACCACAATTCTAATATATAAAACACTCTTCTTAAGTTTCTTTATTTTTATATTTTATTTCAGATTAATATAAGGGTACAAGTGATTCGGTTACATTATTTGTGTTTCATAGGTAAAAGTTTAAGTTGTAGTTAAACTCTTCTCCCAGGAGTTGTGCTGCATACACTTACAAAGTGCACTTTAGGTGAGAGCTTACCAGTCATCCTCCCACCTCTCCTTTTCCCTTTGCCTCCACCCATCATCCTCCATTTGAAATCAGTTGTGTTTTTATCTCATGTGGGTGTGGAGTAATTTATCTTTTAGTTTCATATTAGCATTGAGTACATTAGATACATAATTTTCATCCTTATGACACATTACTATGAAGAAAATGTTTCACCTCCATCCAGGTAAAAAA
Source organism: Galago senegalensis (assembly GCA_963575145.1). Classification (NCBI taxonomy): domain Eukaryota; kingdom Metazoa; phylum Chordata; class Mammalia; order Primates; family Galagidae; genus Galago; species Galago senegalensis. The sequence goes on along the minus strand of CAUYTI010144259.1, from coordinate 36,218 downwards.
AAAAGATATAAGGTCACTATTATTTTAATGTGTGAATCGTATTTCATGGTTTGCATGTGTGTATGGATACATATTTATAGATATATATTTACATATCTACATATAGGTATATAGATATATATCTCACAGTTTATTAATCCATTCCTGTGTCGCTGGGCACTTGGGTTGATTTGATATCTTGGTGATTGTGAATTGTGTTGTGCTAAACATTCTAGTGCAAATGTCCTCATGGTAAGATGAATTTTTTTCCTTCTGGATGAATACCTAGCTATGGGGTTGTGGGATCAAATGGAAGGTCTACCTTTAGCTCTTTGAAAATTCTCCATACGTCTATCCATACAGGTTGAATTTGCAATCTCACATAGCAGTGCAAAAATGTTCCCTTCTCTCCACATTCATGCAAGCATCTGCAGCATTGAGATTTTTTTGATGTGGGCTATTCTTACTGGGGTTAGGTGATATCTCAGGATGGTTTTGATTCACATTTATCTGATTATTATGGATGATAAGCATTTTTTCATGTGTTTATTGGCCATTTATCTGTCTTCTTCAGATAAGGTTCTTTTCAAGTCTCTTGCTCACTTACAATGTGATGTTTTTGTCTTTTCTTATTTATTAGTTTGAATTCTCTGTAGATTCTAGTTATCAGCCCATTGTTAGATTAGTAGCATGCAAATAACTTCTGCCTTCAAATTGAATTTTGTACTATAATGATGGTTTTGAGGCATGAATGAATACTTCTCTAGTAGACCAAGTGATCCCTGATGAATTTCATCATATGGAAATACCTGTCAAACTATCTTGTCTCTTCTAAGAAATTCCTCATTGGAGTCAAAGTATATAGAAACCTTCCAAGAATTGCTAAAGTAACACATGCAGCTGGAATAAATTGAAAAAATCTTCTATTTAATTTTTTTTTATTATTGTGGATTCACTGAAGGTATACAGAACTAAGTTACATTGATTGCTTTTCTTAGATAAGGACCCTCTTATATTTGTGTCCCGCCCCCCAAAGGTGCATCACATCCCTTGCCTCCTCCTTCTCAGCTCTCCCCATCTCCCACCTCCTATCATGTACTAGGACCTTAATTGTCCTCACATCAGAATTGAGTACACAGAATTCTTATTTCTCCATTCTTGTGATACTTACTAAGAATAATGTGTTCCACATCCATCCAGGTTATTACAAAGGATGTAAAGTCTCCATCTTTTTTAGTGGCTGAATTGTATTCCATGGCATTCAGGCGTCCTCAAACTTTTTAAACAGGAGGCCAATTCACTGTCCCTCAGACCGTTGGAGGGCTGGACTGTGGGCCCCGGGACAAGTCGGTTGCTAAGCAGGACAGGCAGTGGCGGCGAAAACACCTGGTAGGCCAGATAAATATCCTAGGTGGGCTGCATGTGGCCTGTGGGCCATAGTTTGAGAATGCCTGGACACCACAGCTTGTTAATTCATTTGTGAGTTGGTGGGCATTTATGCTGTTTCTACATTTGGGCAATTGTAAATTGAGTTGGAATAAATAGTCTAGTATAAGTGCCCTTGTTATAAAAGGATTTTTTTTTCCATTTGGGTAGATGCACAGCAATGGGATTACAGGATCAAATGGGAAGTCTAGCTTGAGTTCTTTGAGGGTTCTCTACACTGCCTTCCAAAAAGGTTGTAGTAGTTTACAGTTCTACCAACAGTGTAAAACTGTTCCCTTCTCTCCACATCCATGCCAGCATCTGCAGTTTTGAGACTTTGTGATGTGGGCCATTCTTGATGGGGTTAGATCATATTTCAGGGCAGTTTTGATTCACATTTCTCTAATTATTAGGGATGATGAGCATTTTTTCATATGCTTGTTAGCCATAAATCTGTCTTCTTTAGAGAAGGTTCTATTCATCTCTCTTGTCCAGGAATATAAGGGATTGTTGGCTTTTTTTTATGTTTATTATTTTGAGTTCTCTGTAGATTCTAGTTATCAAGCTTTTGTCTGAGTTGAAATATGCAAATATCCTCTCCCAAACTGTAGATTTTCTGTTTGCCTTGACTATTGTCACCTTAGCTGTACAGAAGCTTTTCAGTTTTATTTTTTATTTTGTTTTATTTATTAAATCATATTTGTGCACAATAATTCTATCATAGGATATAGTGTGTTGTTTCCATATACAATTTGAAATACTTTCATCCAATTGGCCAACATAGCCATCATGTCATTCTCATAATTGTGTTAAGACATTTATATTTGACATTTAGAAAGATTCACATGTACCCTTATAGGATAAATCATAGGCGTGATCCCCACAATTACCCGCCCTTCATCCATCCTCCCCATCCCCTCCCCTCCCCTCCCTCTCCCCTTTCCCTGTATTCTTGGACTCCATTTGGATTATACCTTTCTTATGATGGTTAACAATTAGTTTCATAATAGGGTTGAGTACATTACTTTTTCTTCCATTCTTGAGATACTTTGCTGAGAAGAATATTTTCAAGCTCCACCCATGTAAACATGAAGGAGGTAAAGTCTCCATCTTTCTTTATGGCTGCATAGTATTCCATGGTATACATATGCCACAATTTATTGATCCATTCATGGATCAATGGGCACTTGGGCTTCTTCCATGACCTAGCAATTGTGAATTAGGCTGCAATGAACATTCTGGTACAGATATCTATATTGTAGCATGATTTTTGGTCTTCTAGACATATACCTAGCAAATTATAGGATCAAATGGCAGATCTATATTTAAATCTCTAAGTGTTCTCCATATGACTTTCCAAAAGGGATATATTAATTTACATTCCCACCAGCAGTGTATAAGTGTTCCCTTTTCTCCACAACCCCACCAACATGTGGGATTTTGGGATTTTGTGATATGGGCTAATCTAACTGGCGTTAGATGATATCTCAAAGTAGTTTTGATTTGCATTTTTCTGATGATTAAGGATGGTAAGCATTTTTTCATATATCTGTAGGCCATGTGTCTGTCTTCTTCAGAAAATTTTCTCTTTAAGTCTCTTGCCCACCCTGAGATGGGATCACTTGTTCTCTTCTTGCTAATACTGATCTCCATTTCTTAAAAGGAAGAGTAGCAAGGATTTTTTGAACATATTTTTTTAAACAACTATATTCACGTCCTCTGGTAAAAGGAGACTATAACAAAAAGGTTAAAATATTGGGCAGCCATAAAATATTTTGCTCTGTCCCATCATTTAGATGCATTTCTAGGAGGCTATCTACTTCTATTTTTATAAACCAAAATATCTCATTAAGGGCTTCTGCATTTTGAAGAGAGTAAACCAATTAAACAAAAGCTTCAATTTCAGAGGTAAGCAAATCACACACATTTTAAACTGTGTTGTGTACAAGATGTGCAGCCAGTTAGCAAGTAAGATCTTTTCAGTTTCTTTGGCAAATGCAGGTGTCTAACCTTTTTTCTTTTCTGCCACAAATTAGACGAATAGGAGTTGTCTTGGGCCACACAGGAAATACACAAGCACTAATGAAAACTGATAAGCAAAAAAAGAACGAAAAGAGATCCATGCATACTCTTGGTTATGTCTGATACCACAGACAAGCAGAAAAAGAAAAAAAAGTCCTCACAAAATCAGTATGTGACCTGTGTGTGTGTGTACCCTTAGGGTGGACACCCCTGAATGAAATTTGCCAAAATTTACATTTCACTGTCTGCTAAATATGTAGATAGTTGAGTAAAGTCTAGTTTGTATTTAGACAAGATATCAAGAATCTTTCATATGTTCTCTGTGGCTTCATTAAAATCTTCAAAAAGTTCAAGAAGATTTAAAACTCCATTTTTCAAATCAAAGTACAGAAGAGTTAGGGGGACTATTTTTCGCCATCTTGGCTCACAGTATCACTTGATAAGGACTAGAAAGCATGATCCTAGGTAAGGTCTGATAGAATCAACTCCACACCGTAAGAGGTCAGCATATCTATTATCCAAATTCCTCCTTCAGTTCATCAACAGGCATTTTAATTGTCACCTTTGGGGTGGGAAACATATCTTTATTTGATAGGGAAATCTGGGGGCAGGTGACAATGCATGTTCATTTGTGTGATATGCCCAGGCTAATTCAGCAGATCACTGAGGTCCTTTTAGGAGACACCAAACTTCTCATTGGATTGGAAATACTTGTCTGGCTCATGCTGGTCTTGCAAGATTCAGTTTCCAAGTCAGTCCTTTCATCATAATTGCCTCTTCATCAAGTCCAACACAAATTCTTTCTTGCAGATTGTGAAATGTGTTCTGTTTTGGTTACTTACTGCCCTAATCCAGTTGTATGTGCCCTCATCTATCATTAAAATAACCCACTCATTTATCTTTCTTTTTTGCAGATGTCCAAGTCATGCTGCTGCAGGTATTATAATTAGTGTTTTATTCATTACCCGAACTCTTAGATAACATGGTGAAAATGTTTTAAAACTAAAGTAGCATTGTCTCCATAGGGTTGCCAACATCAGTGGTCACGGGAAACAACAAACAAACAGCAACGGCCACTACAGAGGGCAGCTAATCTGAGTCACCTTGGTTTGACACAAAAAGTAGTGCTGCTTTGAGTGCCTATATTTTGGGTAGGGAGTGAATTGTATGGGTTTTGTTCTTTGACCCTAAATGACCATAAACACTGCTATCAGGACCTTTGTGAATCCCCGGGAAGGATTCTGGAGAGATGAAACTTTTAATGCTAAAGTTGGGATAAGCCCTGGCAAACTAGAGGGCTTGATCTTCATAAAGAGGTTCTTATACTCCAAAAGGATTGGTGCTGTTCCCTGGTACAAATATACATTGCTGGATGCCCCATATCCCACTTCTAGATCTGTCATAACCATCTCGGCTTACCAAGGTCTGCAATGGGTTTCCCAGGGAATATCTTTCTTTCTCCACTCCCTTCCTCCCTCTCCCATTCACCTCCACTAGCATACTTCAAGCTGGCCCTTCATTTTAGTGAAAAAATAAGAGAAATCACTGTTTGATAGAGAGCATCTCAACAGAAAGGAAAAATCGAGGTGATTATCTGGGCAACCTAGACAAAGAGGCTGATTGTTAACCTGAAACTTGGCAGAATGGATGTGAGCCTTGAAGAATTGGGTTCTTGCCCCTTTGGTACATTTGGATACATGCAAAGGAAGGAGCTGGTCTTTTGGAGCCCTAGCACTCTATAAAATGCTCCAGTTGACAGCAACGTGGAAGTCTACAAAACCCACTCTCTGGCGTGTCACTAAGTGTACCCTTACAGTACACTTATAGGCTCTGGTAGAAGTCTAAGAATCATCTTTGCTGCTGTTTGCTTCCCTGCACCTTTTAAGGAATTATTTCTCAATGGACTGCCTGCAACTCTAGAGACTCTAGAGATGAGCTTCCCCTTAGTCCGTGACCGATGAATTCCAAATCCTCTTCCTCCATGCAGAGGCCAGAGCCAGAATGGAGTGTGCTTGGTGACCCCCTGGTCAGCTGTTTCAACACAGGACGTACTTAACCTACACCACTGCTATACCTGTTTACCATGTCTGCTCATCTTTTCCTTCCTCCATTTCGCCTTATTTTTATGTGTGGTGATTACTCACCCTTCTCCACTAACTAGCCTTCACCCTACTGCAGGTGCTCAACCTACAGGCAGTGTTGGAGCACCAGAATCTTCTATCCAGAGGAGTGAGGGGCTCAAATTTTGCCTCATATGCCCACTTTCCTCGGGGTGCCTCTGGGGGAAAGGCCTTGCTCACAGAGAAACAAGCAAACTAAAAGCCTGAATGAGGACTTCTGAGGGGGTTAATTTTCTTTCAGGACTTTTAAAAATTCAGTATCTGCACTGATCTTGTCTTGGGGGACAAAGATCGCCTAAATGACCTGATTCCATGTTGCTCATTTATAAATTTGCTCACTGGCAAAACCAAAAATTTCTGCAAAGTTTTAAATACTTCTACAAAAACAAGGCAACATCAAAAATGTCTGTATGTATTTCTTTCTTTTCTTTTTCTGTCTTTCTTTTTTTTTTTTGAGACAGAGTCTCACTATGTCACCTTTGGTAGAGTGCGGTGGCATCACAGCTCACAGCAACCTTAAACTCTTGGGCTTAATTGATTCTCTTGCTTTGGTCTCCCAAGTAGTGGGACTGCCACAACACCCGGCTATTTTTTTTTCATTGCAGTTGTCATTGTTGTTTTAGTTGGCCGGGGCCGGGTTTGAACCCATCAGCCTTGGTGTACGTGGCTGGCACCTTGCCCACTGAACTATGGGCCTCACTTGTATGTATTTCTTGAATAATATTTCAGCCTCATTGAATTGTGCCATGGCCCATGGACACATTTCTAGATCACGAAAGGACCCACAGAGTGAAAGATGAAATCTGACCAAATTGAAAGAAAAGACTCTGCTTAGCAACCCTTAGAGATTAGGGCCTCCCTTTTCTCCACTCCATGTGCTGCTCAAGCGAACAGAGTTGCACACAACTTTCAGGAGGAGGAAGAGGCTGCCGTCCAAGGGCCTGATGATTTTCCTTTGACACTGGAAGATTTTCAGTTTAGGAGTGAGAACAGAGGCAGAAACCCCCAGACCTGCCAGCTGGAACTGAGGGTAATGATTTAAAAAAGTTGGGATTGTTAAAACCATATTTTACCCAGCTGTCTTTAGTGGTGACTGGATCTTGCAAAGCCCAGCAGTCCTTTGCTTGGTGCTGTCTGGGCTCCCTGCCCTGGGCATTGCAAAAATGATAGAGAAAATCAATTAATTTGCTGCCAGGGACATAGTCAATGACAGGCAAGGGTACTGCATTCTGTCTTTCTCCAAGCTTTTATTTGCTTAGAAAATTTCAAACCAAGCTCCCACAGAACAGGGCCCATGCTCTGCTAAAGTGGCCTGCCACTAACAGAATGATGGAGGCCACATCCCAGTTTGTAGAGGAAACAAAATTACAGAACCAGTATCTGAGTTGAGCTGTTTCTCCCTTAAATGCTTGGCAACCCTTCAACGCCTGAATAATCAATTAGCTGTTGAAAATTTTAAAAAGTGTGAAATACTTATTAAGGTGATTGAAAGTATGCCTCTTGGAGTCCTAACTATGCCACTGACATGGGCATGTCAGTCCACTGCTCTCTAGTTCTGATTTTGCAATCTTTGAAATGGGCATATAAAAATACTTAGCATATGGGGCGGGCATATGAAATTAGATATGTGTAAAGACCTTAGTACAGAAACTTGCACATGTGGCATATACTCAAAAAATGTACATTTTAGAAAAGATGGATCCTGGAACACATGAAGTGTAATCCTCTAGTAAAATATTTTTCCCACATGGTACAATCACATGCCAGAGTGTTTTGTTGCATTTGAGGATCACTCCAGGGGTTTCTCCTCTTGGCCAAGCTTGTCGATCAGAGCGCTTTGACTTTGAATTTCCTTATCTAGTCTTACAGTCAACTGCAATGAAAGGGTTTCCTTAGACATTTTTGACATTCCTACCTTTTTGCTAAGAAGATGGAGATCCTTGCTATGAGATCTAAATTTTGGAGTCTGCCTTTTTTTTTTCTCTTCAATCACTGGCAGACTTTTCTGGCCCCAGCTCAGGAGGGGCTCAACCAAGAGCTCAGTGTCTCCAGGTACCCGCAGCAGTCCACAGCTCAGGCACCTGTACGCAAGGTCTTACTTACCCTCTTGCTGCTTCAGACGGACACGAGCATTGACTCCACACGTCAGGCCTTAAATCGACATTCCCCTGATTTTTTTCCAGGATTGGTTTCTTTTGTGTGTATATCATCATGACTACACTTTAAGGTCCATAGGGTCCTTAGGGATTGGGGCCATCTTATATATTTTTTCTTTATTATTGTTAATTGAACCTTTGTAGCTCCTTGTGGAATATGGGCCTCACATTTTGTGTCCAATGAACTTGTGCTTGTAGCTTCCTTCCTAACTCAAAGCTGAAGGCAGCTGCACGTCAGCATTTGCTCAGGCACTCTAAACTGGAAGGTAAGAATGTGGAATTCAACTAGTCACGGAGTAGAATATGGTGTTTAAAATGTGTTTTATTAACATCAACTGATCCTCACAACAAGTCAGTGAGGTGGGAAGAATTATTCTAATCACCTTCATGAGATTGAAGTCACCTTCCCCAAGCTGTGCAGACTGGACCTGGCAGGGGCAGGATAAGAGTCAGGTCAGCTGACTCCAGCACCACACACTCCCAACGGGGCTTTGCTGCTATCTTCCCAACTCGGTTAGTAACATATATTTTTTTAATTTTTTTAGAAAACTTCCTCTGTAATTGTATAGACCTGATCCAGGGTGTGAGATGTCATATTTTTCCCCTAGAGACCATGGTAAAACATTTCTTTTCCTGTTTTTTTTTCTCGTGTGTGTCTTGCTGAATTACATTTGTGTAAGATGCTGGTTAGGACCCACTTGTTTGCGTTTTATGCTAAAATGTTGTCTTTCAGAAAAAATATTTTCCTGGGAAGTTAGCAGTACACAAAATGCCCAGATTTGGAAGTCAGGTCTAGGTGGAGGGCAGCTGGCACATGCAGGGTGGGCCTTGTAAAGCCCAACTCAAAGTTCAAGGGCAAGGCAGAGGCTAATATCCCAGGGCTGTACCTAGGGAGGCTCTCTTGTGATACTTTAAAACTATTCCTATTTGAGGGAGCAAGTCACAGTCTCTGGCTTCTCAGGATTCACCCTGGGGACAAAAAATGACCATATGGGAGTTGAATGTGAGCTGAAAATTTGCCTCAAACATCTCCAAAAGGCCTTCAAAGATTCTCTTCACAGTGATTCAGATGAACTGTGGTATATGTATACCATGGAATACTATTCAGCTATAAAAAGATGGAGACTTTACATCTTTTGTATTAACCTGGATAGAGTCAGAGAAATTCTCTTTAGTAAAATATCACAATAATGGAGAAGCAAGTATCCAACGTCTTTAGTGCTAATATGAAGCCAGTAGACAAACTAATACACACCCACACAAGGGAAAACTCAATTCAATTCACGTTGGGAGGAGGGAGAGGGACTGGTGTGCTCCCACTGATGGGCACAACGTGAGGACGTATGGCACGCCTCCTGAGTGAAGGGTACAACTACAGCAGGGACCTTACCTAACAAACGCAAACAGCAAACATTTAACCTAATAGTTTGTGTCCTCACCTTAATCTGAAATTAAAAAGAAATAGTTTGGCACACTTGAGAGTATCATAGGAAAGTAGAGAAGCCCGTGGACACGCACTGTGTATGAAGCTCAAATCACAGCAATAATGATAATGATACACTCAGTCATTTAATGCAAACTTAAAAAATAAACACTAGAGTATTGTAAGAGTATGAAGATATGTGGGAAGCCAGACGAGACTAATGAATAGTTGTCACCAAAACTTTTATTATGATAGAAACTCTAATATCCAAAATGCAGTTTTAATGAAGGGATGCTGCTGTTTATAAACAGGGATTCATCATATCAAACATGGTGACAATGAAGGAACGAGGGAACTCCAAGCTTGGCAAAGACTTAGGCTTTGCTTACTCACTGTGCTGAAGTCGTTGAGCTAAGTGGGTCAGATAGATTGCTTATTTCCTTATTACCCTGCTTGGTTCCTGATGAAACAATTCAGTCACAGTGGCTGAATTACGGCTGAATTCATGGGGCCTATAAATACAAACCGAAGAGGATTATATGCTTTTCAGATTAGAAGACACGCTGAGGATTGCTTAGTCCAATACATGCAACCAAATCTACTTTAACAGAGCTAGTCTACAAAATCCCCTGCTGGAGGGCATGGGCAAGGCCTAATAATACTTCTCTGCAAAATTTGGCACTTGCCTCTTGTGCAGTTCTGGAAAGAGCTTCAGTTTGGGAGACAAGATTTGAGTTCAAGTCTCACGTGGCTACATAAACTCAGACAGGTCACGACCTTCGGGTGCCTACTTTGTCATTTGTAAAATGGGAGCAAAGGAGAGGGACAGCACAATGCCTTTGTTCATTGCGTTTGTGTCCACTGGCAATAATTGTGTGCAGAACACATTCCACTGGGGTCAGTTTAGTATTTGTAGATTGTTTTTTATTGCTCTTGGGGATCTCTTTGTTCTCACTAAAACAATTGTGAACTGCTTGGGTGTCAGAAGCCAGTTGTCCCGTCATTACCTACTGTGAACAATATGGTGCTATCGCCATTAGACAGTGATTTTTAGTCAGTGTGCTATGAAACAATTTTAAAACTGGTTAACTAAATTATTTTTGAAAGAAGTTCAAAGCACAGTAAGTATATTCTTTTTTTCCTCCTTTTTTGACCAACGTCATTTAAGTATACCATGGAAGTTTAACTATAGGTTCAAGTGTGCTGTGAGATAAAAAAGATTGAAAAACACCGCCATAAGATGTTTGTACAAATACTGCTGACCGATTTGCTGAAACCTTGCCTGAAGTAGGAGGCATCGCGTGGTCGCTGGCTATGTGAGGGGATGTGGACTGGAATGTAATCAGCTGCTGTGTATTACACTCAACACACGCAATGGTGTCCTGTTGTGTATCAAGAGTTTTGAAAATGCATGTTAAAAACATCATTCTTTATGAAATTAGCTGCATCTTATGAAGCCTATTTGCATTTTTATTTTCAGCATATCTTTTATAATATCAGATTTTGATTTATACCAAAGAGTATTCATGAAACATTACCCTCACTTGAAAACTTTAGTGAGAAATCTAAGTCCTCTGTTATTCCGGGGTACACTGAGCTTAGGATCTCCTGGAAGGCGAGAATCTTTGTCCAAAAGTTTTCTTTTCCTTTGCAACACATTGTAATATTTTTCATGCCAACTCACTGCCAAGTCTATTGTTAGACACCAGTTATTCATTGCTATTAAGGAGCCCCAGCTGTGGGTCAGAAACTTTGCTAGCTAACAGGATTTCAGAGATAAATGCAGCATAATCGTTGTGCTCAAGGAATTTACTTTCTGGAGATGGGAACATAATTTTAAATAGTCACCATCAAGCTTGTGGCAAAGGCAGTGATGGTATTCTGTAAACAGGATTGTGGGATTCTCAGAAAGGCTCCTACCCCCCCCCCCCCGGGAGGGATCCAGGAAGGCAGGGAGTGGGGAGCTAAGAGGCAGAGGACACTATTTCATGGAAGACATTTATGTCTTGTCGAGTAGTTGAACTTAAAGCCTGGCACTGCAGAAAGTATATGCATTAGAGACAAAGATTTCCGTGACAGCCATGTGTCAGTAGGATTGAGTGGAAGGGGACAGCAAGAGTGGAGACGGGAGACTAGATAGGAAGCCACTGCAATAGTCTGGGGAAAAGATCTAAATTCCATTTGCAGTTATTTTCCATGGAACTGTAGGCTTTCAGGTGTTGAACGGCATTCCTTCACTCTTTAAATATTTCTATTGATACTAGTTAATAAATGCCTACTGCCTGCTAGGCGCTGGGTACAAAGGGACAAAGGCTACATTTATCACTGTCAAAACAGGAAAATGCAAAAGTGTGATGAGGGCTGTGAAGTAGGCATAATCAGGGGTGTGGGAGTGCCAGAGAGGGACTATTAATTTACCCAGGAAGCGAGCACTGGCTGTCTGCCTGGGAGAGATGTTTCAGGCATCTAGGCACAGGCAACTGTGCGTGCAAAGTCACAGGAACACAAAGGGGCAGAATCTTTTCAGGGAAATGGGATCAACTGACTACATTCTGTGTGCCTGGAGCACGGGCACAGCGCAGGTGAGGGTGGAGGGTGATGGGTACCATGCCACTGAAAAGAACGTGCTCAGTGGGGGGAGAGTGATTAGGAATCATGCCCCCCCCCAAAGTAAGTAAAGATACAACCTATTAGGTTTTTGTTTTGGAAAGATCTTCTCCCAGCAGAAAGACTGGGTGCTAAGGAGACAGAAAAGCAAGACTAAGGGTCTGAATAAGGGCACTAGCTGGAGAATATATAAAAGAACTCGAATCCGGAAATGCATGACAATCATAGCTGGCCATTCCACAGGACTCAGAGCCCATGTGCACAGCGCCTACTCTGGGATACAGGGGGAGCCAGGGTTCAGACAGGGTGAGGAGGTGAGGCCTAAGTCCGTGAAAAGGTGGTCATGTATTTTCCTTTGAGCCAAAAGATAGAAGTTTTAAGGGCACAGATTGCCCAAACGTTTGGGGATCTGAGGATGAGAACAATAGTGAAAGAATATACATATGAATAAAGAGTGTGTGTGGGAGAAATAGATGGGGTAAAAGGCTGTCACTTCAAGATTAACAAAATCAACTGATCAAGCCATTCGTTTACGCAGCAAATATTCACCTATGAGTTTATTCTGTGTATTTATGTTTTATTTAGTTGTACACTTTACACATATATTTATATTTCATGTATTTATTATGGATTCTGTTCATTGATTTATAATAAAGGTAGCATTGATTATTAAGCATCAGTGATGCTCTCAGTAGTCTTCTGGGTCTCGAGGATAGAGTGATGAGCCACTCTTGTGAGGAAGGAACTGGAACTCGTCTCAAGGTCTCAAATGAGCTTTGATGTTAAGTTGATGTGGGGCTCCTGCTGCTTGAGCCCTAGGTGGTGACATTAGCAGTCCATGGCATGCCGAGAGAAGGCAGCATAGCGCAGTCTGCACTAGAGTGTCAGGATGGCATAGATTGTGCTGGAATACTCAGGCTCTGTACACACCCGGGCCTGAGTCTGAGTGAATTCTGCTCCAATGTATAGGACGTGTGTCCCTGAGAAAGTAACCCAATCTCTCTGAGTCTCAGTTTTCTCATTTGGAAAATGAAGATGATGACCGCCACCTTGTAGGTCTATGATGAGTATTCAAATGAGGTGCCCTTTAGGGCCCAGTAAGGACCTGGTTCAGAGTATGCGCCAGAACAATTGTTTATATTTAGAGGTACAGGAGAACCAGACTGGGATCTTCAGGAGATGGAGACCTGCTCTGAATACACAGAGGTTAATGTGGCCCAGAGCCATGTGAAGGCCGCTCTCTTCACGTGCGAGGGCCTCAAGGTTGCCGCTACTGTAAATGTGCTTACCTTTCTACTTTCCTTTTGGCAAGTGAGATCTTGACCTTTTCTAACAGAGCTGGACCACGTAATTTTACTTCCTTACGTAAGGTATGATTAGGTGTCCAAATTCCTTTATTAGGAATTTAAAGCTACTGAAAAATAATGTATGTGTCTAGAATATAAGTACCAAATTCCAGGGACCAGTTTATCTTACGATGCAGGAAACCTGCGCACTAAGATAGTGTTGGAACAGAGCACTGTGAGATGAGATGGGCTAGAACTTTAACAGCCTGACACGTTTCTGCTAAGGGACCGAGAATCCTGGTGTTTCAGTCAATCGAAGAGAAGAGTGGCGCTTATTGAATGTGCTGGTTCTCAGGGCGGGAACTTCCCAGAGCACAGACAGCAAAGATAAACCAGATGGCGACGCTCGTGGACAGCTGGAACTGTGAAGGCCCCTGAGGGACCGAGCAAAGGCAATTCTTGTTTCAGTTGTCAAAGCAATTCTGCTTATTTGGGTTAGAGTGCTTTTATGAAAGCTTTGTTATTTAGGAGTCATTTTAAAAGACAGACAAGAGTTATTGTAACTGCAGGAGAGGTTGAATCTGTGTCCCATTTTATTATGATGCGAAAGATCTACATGAATATTAAAAAAAGTAGAATAGTGACATCGCTGCTCTCAGACTGCTCCTCTGGCTTCATGGACTGCCAACACCACTCTCAAGGTCTTCTTAGATCTCTGATGCCACCTCTCACTCCAGGGGCAAGACTTACAATATTAGAATACATCTGTGAATCATTTCTTTATATTGGACATTATTCAGCTAGGGAACTATGAAAAGCAGAGTTGAAAAATGTTATCTCTCCTTCCCACCAATGGAAACCCTTGATTCCATGTTGACAGAGCAGACAAGCCTGGGCTTTGTAAACAGCTAGACTTGGGTGCAAAGTCTGTTTCCATTAGCTCTGTGACATTGGGTACGCGACTTACCATTCTGGAGATGTTGAGCCCAGGTATAAAATGTCAGTAATGATGCACGCTTATCTGCAGTAGCTGCGAGTTTGACACGGGAAAGCCTGTCCGTACAGATATGCCTGCAATGACCTTCTCTCCCTCTCCCTTCACCTCGCTAAACCTCAACACAGGGACCTGGCAGAGTCTATCATCAAGCTAAGATCCCAGAGTCTTGAATTTTAGATCTATCTCTTTCTCTTACTCACGGGTGTCTTTGAGCAAGTCATTTACTTTACTAGGCTCCTGCCTGAGATCGGATTCACCAGCTCCAGGATTTTTCTCAGTTCCTTGAGGCCCGTCCTTACTTCTAGAGGTTTGCTCAGGCAGCCTCTGCTGCTGAATCCTCTTCTTTTACCTGTTTCCATGTCTTCTATTTCGTCAGCCCGTAGTGATTCTCCCACCTCTGAAATAGCATGAGATTTCCTCTGCGTGGCCCGCCCTGTGTGCTTGAGGGTAAGCAACCTTCTTTTACTCATTAACTTTTCGGTTTTTACTTCTTGTTTCTTTATCTAGAACAAAAAATATCTGTCCGAGAAAAGGGCATATTTAATGCTTCTTGGCCTCCTTCCGTTTGGACGAGGAACAAAGCACATGATTAATGACACCTCATTAGAGTAACAGTCAACATTATGTGTACAGAAGCACAGCCACGTGAGATCATCAGTTTAGAACAAGCAACAGTGTTTTTGCTGAGTCTTGTTTCCCTGCCCAACACAGTACACTCATCTGCTTCTCTCTGCTTTTTCTATCCCTTTTCAGAGATAGGTGAGAGAGTTTTCACGAGGCTTTCTTACACCGTGAGAGAACTAAGAGCCTGTCTTCACTGTGAATTTTTATCAAGTGAAATTCTTCTCCAACTCAAGCTATGCAGGAGCTCTTCCGCTCCTTTCTCCTGGATGCCCACTGGCAGAACCAATCTGCATGACATGTAGTGTCGGGCAGGCAACAGGCAGATGTGACTCAGAGCATGTCTGACTTCCCAGAACATCTTTCCATGGTGTAATGGCTAATGAGCTCATCTTTGAGTCTGCCAACAAGAGGCCCACAGAGACATCCAAGTCAGCTGAAATCTAGTCGTCACAGAGAAGGAAGATGCCTGACACTAGCACAGCCTGGGAGGGCTTGCTAGGTGGCCATATGAAATGGAAGCCAGGTAACACTGGGGAATCTGCTTTACTGCTTGGGTCCACCTGATCACAAGCTAATCTCACTGGTAAACTCTCAAGAGACGTTAACAAGAAAAAGAAGTATAGAGTTTATAGTCATGACATCATAATCTGTATGAGCTGTGTCTTACTTTTTATATTTTCGCCAAATATTTGTTGAATGCCTACTATGAGTAAGTAGCTATACTAGGTGTAAGGGATATATCAGACAAAAATCCCTGCCCACCTTTCCCCTCCAACTGAGATGCTGATCTAAGACTGGAAAGCAGGATCTGGGGCTCACACCTATTTCACCAGCCTGAGCCCCTTTGCCTCTCTGTCCCCAGTCTGTGCAGGAGGTAGTCAACAAGGCTCATCCTGTGTCCACCAAGGGCCTACTACCATGCTAGTTGCTTAGGCATTGATTGTAATATGGTTCGTAGTTACCCAAGATGGTGATGTACACTTTTGGAATGGCTAGTGACAATTATGACTATTGTGTTTTCCAACTGACCCATCATTAGTGAAAAGCTCTTAAATGGGTGAAATCAATGATTACCTGATGATGCTAAAGCGTGTAAGACGTACCATCATCAAACCTACAGGACCATCATAATACCTTGCCTCTTAATAGAACTTCATGATTTCCAAAGTGCCTTTTCAATAATTGATGCCTCTGAGCTCTGATAGATCTTCTCAATAAAAGCTGAAAGCCACCAGAAATCCAGATTACTTTTAAAATAGATGTCTTAGGTGATTACTGTGTGCAAAGCCATCTAGCTGGGCATGGGGAATCTATCATTGAACAAGAGAGACAGGATTCCTGTCCCCAGGGAAAGGAGAATGAAGACACAGATGGGAAAGAACCTGGTTGTGGAAAGCTTGGGAAACATTCCTGAGAAAGCCAACTCTGTGTTTGGCCCTGACATAGGACTCAGTGAATAGAAGAGGTAGGGAGATTTCCCCCTACTGTTGTGAAGTTTAGTTTCCTATTGGCCATATGACAGGCTGAACATCTGTTCCATTATCTCTGGGGATGGAGAGAAACGTTGGAAAGAGCAGGTGATTCTACATATTAAATTATAACCCATCAGGCGGCCGGTTAGATGAAAGGGTCTGGCTTTATAATCTCGTTCTTTCCATGAGGTAACCATATGGTGGGTCACCTTTCAGCTGGAACACCGTCCTAGGGCTGAACTGCTTGGCATCCAGGGATTGCTTCTGTTCCATAATCTTTCTTTTCTTTTTTGATTATAAACACAGTAAATTATCATTGCTGTTATATGTTAAAGGAAGGTATGAACATGTAAAGAACAAAGAAATAAACAGTAATGCTACAGTCCAGACACTATCATAATTTGCAGTTGGGAATATTTCTATCTATTATTTTCCACTGATACAGAAAGTCATTGATTCACACTGATGACTGGGCTGCTGACGGGTGCATAGGCCTGCATTAGGGGGAGGAGAAGGAGGTCACTAATGGTGGATTCAAGTACTTAGTAAGCCACAGTGGCACCTAATAAATTAAATTAAAATTAGTAGGGAGTTTTGTTGGTTTTCAGTTTTTAGGAATATTCCATTCTATAAAAAGTTGTAAGCACTACAAAAAAAAATGTGCAAATATATTGTTACTATTATTCCTTACAGAGGCTTTTGAGGTAAGAATGTTTTGTCATCCTCACTTTACAAAGAAATAAACTGAATAACAGAGACCCAATAAGTTAGTGGGTAGGAGATAACACACCATGTAGGTCCAGGCCCCGTGTTGTGAAGGGTTCTGCTTACCTGGCCTCACTGACTCCTCTGGGTCCCAGGATGGTAACCTGGTTCAGGTACTATTCCTTCACCATATGATTTAATTAAACAGAACTAAACAGGGATGACTTAATTAAATTCGACTGTGACTTTATAAGGAGAGTGGATGCTATTGACTATATGGCTCTGTTCTGTTAGCCACCATGGTGGGTATAACTGTGTTGGGCATGGACCATACGGAACAATATTTTCTTTGGTTAATAAGAGAAGAGGGCCAAGTAGGCTCGCAGCTAGATGTGGGACCAGCTAATTTAATTAAAAAATTTGTACATTCAGTAAAGCTTTTGTGAGGATGCATTCTTCAGAAGGAACTTAAAGTGTTGGGTTTCGCAACTGGATTGATGCTGTCTAGCAAGAAGACGTGTGTGGTTGAAGAGCCAACCTCTTCTTGGGGCTTTATGACTGCAACTTCCCAGTCCTCCTTGGTGAGGATGGAATTTTCTGGGGAAACGCTCTTAAACCCATATATTGTTTCATGCCTTCCATCATATTGATTCCATTCTCTCCACTATCCCCTTTCCCACCGATTCCTCACCACTCTCTGTTGAAATGCCACCTGTCCTTGACTTACCAAACCGTACTACAACACTTTGCTTCTCTGATTCCTTTAGTCTATAATCCTTATGAATACAGAAATCGTGCCCAGTATAATTGATATATAATAAGCATGTAAAATTTGATTGATTCCATGACGGAACAATAGCAATGAATGAAAGCCAAACCTTTCCTTGTTTTAGGAATTTCTCCTATCACTGATCTGTACAAAACTCCAGCTTACCCAAGCAACTTTATTTCTAATATATACTAATACTATTCCCCTTTGCTTACTACATTTATTGGATACTTACTAGGTGCAAAATATGTGACAACCCCATGATATAGGTAGTACTGTTCTTTCTTTCTTTCTTTCTTTTTTGGCAGTTATTTTTTTGGCCAGGGCTGGGTTTGAACCCGCCACCTCTGGTATATGGGGCCGGGGCCCTACTACTTTGAGCCACAGGCACTGCCTGATAGTACTGTTATTTGTATAGGTATGGAAATAGAGTCTCAGGAGAGGTAGATGACTTGGTCACGGTTGTGAAGCTGGGAAGTGACAGAGCCAGGATTTATGCCCCTGCAGTCTGAATGGAGAGAACAGTCTTTTTTGCTCACAGAAGTTCTACTTGTCCTTGAAGGCCATGCGAAGATTCAGCTTTCCCAGGGAAATGTCCTTCATTCATTGTCATGTCTATTTAATCACCTCACCATTAGGCTGTAGGCCTCCTGAAACAGGAATCATGTCTATTCTTCCTCTCATTTTATGTGACCACCATCATGTGAAGTTGTTGGCAAAGGGATTCCTGCTTGCGCTGGGCAGATGGGAGAATGGTGGCTCGGGGATTTGTCTAATCTTATGCAGCCACCCTCTGTCTGAGATCTAGTCCTAATAGTTCCAGGCTCCTTCCCTGGAAGAAAACGCCTTAGCTAATCCCTTCATAAACAATTCAGGGCAGATGACTGAGTATACAGGATTCTGGAATTGTAAGAAACCACAATAAATCCATAGATAAGCGTCTTCAGTTTTGATAGTAGGCCTGGGAAGGAGAGGTGACTTATTCAAGACTGTGGAGCAAGTTAGTAGAAAGATTGGAGAGATGAGAGACTAGAGAATGAGAACTCGCAGCCAGAAGACCTGGGATTTTGTCCTCACTCTGACACTCAGGTCTTAGTGAATGATGCTGACCTAAAGTATGGACTATCTAGATTCAAACCAAGTTGACAATGTCTTTCCTGTTATTGTCCTTGACCTATATGCAAAGGATAGTTTTTCTCTTAGTAAAAACCTCTCAGTTTACTCTACTTGGCACAAGTACTTCTTCTTGGATTGTCTTACAGGAGTTTTCTCCTTGGCTCCTGATCTCTTGCAGTTTCCTGGAAGCTCCTCCCCACTGCGGGCCTCTCTCCCATCCCCTTTCCTCTCCCCAGCCCCTGTTTTCTCCTGGATGCCAAGGCTTATCTGCCTTCCAGCTGTGCTCCACACACACCACCATGGCCATTTCCTGGTTCCCATCCTGAGCCAGTGCTGCAATTGCTGAAATATTAATGGCTCACTTTGTGAAAAATAACACCAAGAAGCTTCTTATTGTAAATTAAAATTGATAGAGAGGCAGAAGCAATGAAATGAAGGAAATAAAATAAAACCATAATATGAAAAATTGTTTCAGAGTTGAGGCAGAGGACATCCTTCCCCATGGCTGTGCTGGGATCTTGCAGCAGGAAGTGTAGTACCGGCAGCTGAGAGTCACCATCCTGACCACCCAGGTGGGGTGTATGATGAGGCAGATGGCCCCTATGGTTCCCTCCCGGGTACCTTGGGGGAGAGGATGAGGGAAGAGCAGCTCAGAACAAAAAAGAAAAGGCAAACTGTGTGGATAAAGGAAATAGGGCTTCATGTGCTTAAAGATGCATTTGACAGGTTGGGGCGAGGAGGGGTTGACGGACACAGGAAACACAGGCTGGACTCAGAAGCAAAGACTCGTGGCTCCATCCACTGTTCAGTCCTTAAGTTCAGCACTTAGCACTCTGTTTTAATGATCTGATGCCCCAGCCACACTCTGTCATTGTCATTGTGTTCCTGGCTGCACCCTGCTTGGCACAACTCACAATGCTAAGCCACACTTTCCGAATGGATGGATGGATCATTGCAAAGGGGAAGGGTAGAGAACAAAAACTGTCCCCACATGTTTGCAGCATAGTGAATGTTAATATTTTTATTACTTTTGTGAAAAAGAGTACAAAGAGCCGGGGACAGAGATTCCACAGGAGGAGGCAAGAGGGTGACATTTCTGCAGAAGACACCTCTTAGCTATACGTAGAAGGGAAGTGGGTCCCCAGGGCAGCCTTTCCCGCCCAAAAAGTCAGGACCAATACAGAGGAGCTTGCCAGTAGCTGCCCCTGGCTCCAGGGCTCAGGCCGCCTTCCCAGGACTCCTGGGCTGACTTCTAGGTGCCAGTGACTCAAACCTATTTTTCCATTTCCCAAAGCAACCTGGCTGGTCTCATCCCCTCCAAGTGTCCAATATGAGTCCCATTCTCTGATCTGCTTCTCCTCCTTTGTTTTCATCTTACTTGAAACTGACGCTCCCAGGTTCTCCTGGCCTCTGCGTTCATTGTCATTACTGAGCATGCTAACATTTGTCTTCTACTTTCACCACCCTCTTCCCCTTTTCACCTCCCAGGCCCCTTACTCCCAGAGGGGAGAGCTGTGCACTTGGACTTCTCAGCACGCATGGCTCGTGTGGAGCGGAAGAGTGGAAGCCTGTCCCCGCAGGGCCAAAGGCCTGCGTTTAGTGGAGGCCCTGTATGTCATCCAGACTTAGCTGTGGGGACCCTTCGTTGCCCTTCCCCTCCAGCCCCGCCCCTGCCCTCCTGTGTTGAGTTTGCAGCTCATTTTGCAGTCAAAGCAGTAGCCAGGCTGCAGGGGGCGCCCCGGAGCCAGGCTGTGAGCAGGCACAGATATCTGCAGCGTGCAGAGAAGCCATCGCCTGTCATATAAAACAGTTGCTATGGAATGTGTTCAAAGTGAGAAGCATGGTTTACTTGTGGGTTTCATTATAAGTGTGATACGAGTCAGAAAGGGCCAGGAAGCTGGTGCTGCAGCTACTGGCTCAGGGAGAAGGAAAGAGAGCAGCAGAAACAGCCACAGGCATTCCAACTGATGCTAACACGTGTGGACACCCTCAGGCCCTTCTGGCCCTTATCTCTCCACCCAGATTTGGTATGCAGCAAATCTAAACACTTGCAAATTCACAGTTGTAATCAGTCATCCGGCACATTATGAACTTCCACTGGCGATCCCTGTGAGGGGGAGAGTCAGAGAACTAACGTCAGTGAGAAAAGATACCACCAGAATCTCTGTGGGGGAAAAAGCAATGAACATTTGGAGGATCTAGGGACTGAGGGGCCATGTAACCTCACTTTGCTCTTAGGAGACATCTCAGTGATGTCTCCAAAGAACCCACAAGTCTGTGAGGCCAGGTTACCCCTGGAACAGGACTAAGTAGGTCACTGGCTGTGTGGAGGCTTCACTCATCACTGGTGGTCAGCTCACCCCTGTTGTCTCCGAGATGCCTCAAGAACTTACAGTTACCCGCTTGGAATAAAAGCATTTATTTAACGCCATCTCCATTTTATTGTAAAGAATCTTCTTTTAAAATGTCCATCTATTTTCTTATTGATTCCTTCCTTTACCGAGGACTCATCACGGAGAAATGAAGGGAAAAAATCTCGAAAACCCCTTAAAGTGAAAAAGAAAAGGTCTACCACTCTGATATAACAGAAATTAAACTGCTGACTTATGGTTGGGATGGGTCTGAGAGTACATAGAACTGCTCCATTTTGAAAAACAGGATGTGGATTTTTTTTAAAGGGATGTTCTTTGCTTAAGGGCAAGTTAACATTCTTTACGAATCCATTTCACAACAAATGCACAGAGTGCCCGCACTGTAGGGCTCTCCTGGGGCCTAATATCTTTTAACAATGATAATGAAAATTGTGGCTACTATTTTCTGAGCACCTCTAATCTACCTGGCATTATGCTAGATGTTCTACGTGTTTTCTCTTATAATCCTCGTAGCAATTCAGTGTGTAGGTGAAGAAGCAGGCTCAGAAAAATAAGTGACTCGTTTTAAGATAATCCAAGTGGCAGGCGGCAGATGACAATTTCAGATCCCAAGTTGGTTGGACTTTTATGCCACACTGTCTCCATGGCTAGGTACCCTTAACTCCAGGAGAGGTCATTTCTGCCATCCCCTTCGCACAGTCCTGATTAAGGGCAAAAATTAAGAGATTTTCCATGGTTGATCACGCTAATCCTTCCAAAACACAGTGGAACTTTAGCATTGTCTTTCTCCCTTTTCTATCGCGAGGCCCCTTTCCAACTCAGTGTGTCCTAACACCACGACCCACAAGGGCTCCACCCAGCTCCTGAGTGAGCCTGGCTGCTGTCGGTTCTGGGAGGTTGGCTCTGCGCAAATGGCCTCTGGCAGGCATTCTAGCTCTGAGTCTGGTGTGTTAGGTTGTTTGTTTAGAGCACTTGGGAGTAGAGTCCCCAAACACAAGTCTTTGAGGCCTAGGCGATCATCTCTCGGTATTTGTTCCTGTCATAGTCAGCGGAGGACATAGCTTGTTTTAAATAAGCGATTTTCAACTGGTGTGCTGTGAGGGGATCTTAAGTGTGTCACAAAAATTTTTAAAGGTCATTAATTAAATTACTTTCAAAAGAAGTTCAAAGCACAGTAAATATACTTTTTTTTTTTACTGTTTTTCTAAAATCACCATAATTAAAGTGTGTCACTGATGTTTAACTATAGGTTTAAGGGTGCCATGAGATAAAAAAGACTGAAAAACACTGTTTTAGATGCAGATTAGTAAATTGGTAGCATGCAGGTTTATCAAACGCATTTAATTACTGCAGCCAGTTCTTATCTATCTGCGTGCCAAAACTCCAGATAAACAAGATCTTATGGCCAGGCGCTCATACTATATTCTCTTAAGAGGCTGTTAGTTGATACTAAGCAAAATTTAGACTTCATATGAGGTCCAAGGGATTCAGCCCGGCTCAATCTCTGGTTTCCCTCCAGGATAGTGGTTTTTTAACTAGGTGCAGATACACTCTCCAGGAGATATTTGTCAATGACTGTAAATGTTTTGGGTTGTCACGACTGGTGGTGGGGTACTAGTGGCATCCATTGGGTAGGCTAACCATCTAGAATGTACAGAACAGACCCCTACAGCAAAGAGTTATCTGCCCCCAGGTGTCAACAGCATGCAGGTTGAGAAACTCCGTTCCTGGAGGAACCAGAGTGACCTGCATACAGAAGGGAGTGACAATACTTCTCCAAAGTGGGAGTCTCAGGTCTTTAGCAGAACTGAAGAAACTCGGGTTGTGGACCCTTAAGCCAGTGATTTGTAGTGACAGCAGAAAAATTACATGAGCATATATCTATTTTATTTTATTTCACTTTATTTTGGGGAGGATATTAATTTTCAACCAATGGAAGGAGATAATATCTCAGTTTTCATGATTCCCGGCAGTCCCCATAACCAAGCCAATAGGAATTAGGCATTTTAACTCTTCCAAGTATATTTATTTCATGATAAGTTTTGATGCCACTCTTACTTTGTTGCATTCTTTTCTGCCTTCTTAAACAGGGAATAGAGAACTAATTTTCATGTTGAACTGGAGTTATCATTAGGAATATTGAGTCCTCTGTTATACTGTAGCTCAGTTTTGCACTTTGGGTTACACACTTCTGCTAAATGACACCAGGTTTCCGTGTTCTTTGAGTTTATGTTTTTTTTCCTTTCTTTCTTTTTCTTAAATACATTTTTTGGGTTGTGTCATGTCACTCAATGATTTCTTCTCACTGGTGAAATGAGTTTCATTCCTGACTAAGCTAGTTAAACATGCATCTCTAAAACAAAGATAAGTAAGGTCTGAGAGCTGAGGAGTTCTCTTCTGCATAAACATAAGATCTTTTGTACACGAACACACAACATTCATCATACCTTTCCAACAGCCTACTCCATGGTGGTTGTTGTTGTTGTTGTTTTAATTTTAGACCATAATAAATAAGTTAATGTCGGTTAAGTAAGATGCAATTTCATGCCAGGCATGTGGCTCATGCCTGGAATCCTAGCACTCTGGGAGGCTGAGGTGGGTAGATCAATTGAGCTCAGGAGTTCGAGACCAGCCTGAGCAAGAGAGAGACCCCATCTCTAAAGATAGTGGGGCATTAAACTGGCAGGTGCCTGTAATCCCAGCTACTTGGGAGGCTGAGGCAAGAGAATCACTTGAGCCCAAGAGTTTGAGTTTGCTGTGAGCTATGATGCCACGGTACTCTACTGAGGGTGATACAGTGAGACTCATCACAGTTAAATTCATCATATAACATTATCTAATGAGTTAACATAAGTTTTATTTGGTTTGCAAATAATTTATTGCTAACTTTTCAGGAATTTATTTCTGTGTAAAGTGATTACCACCTGACTAAAAATAGGTCAGATCGATCTTTAACACCTGAATTTACCCACATGTCTATCTGTAGTAACTGGGGGAAGAATTCTTGTTTTCTTTTTATTGTTTTAGTTTAGTTTGCCGTAGTTGAGATAGGGTTGGGAAGCTGATTATGAGTGAAAGGTGATGAAAAAAGTTAATTCTATACTTTTTTTCTTTATGTTATTTAAATTCTCTTCTTTCATTAATTTTTTTCAGGTTTTTATCAAAGTCTTCTTCTTCTTCTTTCATTTCTAAATATGTTTTATAAATGTTATCATCTGAATGTTGGTGTTCCCCCAAAACTTACATGTTGGGACCTAGTACCCAATATGATGGTGTTAAGAGGTGGGGCCTTTTGGGAAATAGTACAGTTATGAGAGCTCTGTCCCCATGCATGGGATTAGTGCCCTTGTAAAAGAGGTCAAAGGGAGACTTGCCCCTTCCGCCACGTGAGGACCCCACAGCAAAGTGCCCTGTCTGAAAGAATGAGCAAATCTTCACTAGATACTTAGTTTACTGGCACCTGGATCTTGGGCTTTCCAGCCTCCAGAACTGTGAATAGTAAATTTCTATTATTCATAAATTACCCAATCTAAGGTATTGTGTTGTAGTAGCCCAAACAGAGTGAGTAGATTTTGTGTGTCCCTTCTGTCCAGTCTCCTCCACTTCTCTCCCTTAAAGTGGGGGGGGGGTCCTATAGAAGCATGGAATTTGGAATAGAAGAGGGTCTACTTTGACAGCGAGTAGTCCTCCAAACACATTTGCCCTCTCCTCCTGATGTTTGGTGAGGAAAGTTGCTCTGTGATATTAAGTGAGGGGAGAGCTTAGGATATCAAGAAATACCAAGTTTGGGACTCTGTTCCGGGGCAGGCTTGAATTTGTCTTTATAGCCAAGGGCGAGCTGCTTCGTGTGACTTCATGGGCGAGGTGACTTCATGGGAACAGCTTGCTTCCCATTGCTTCCTGTTGACCAGCCAGACCCTCAGTTAATCCTTGACTAAGAAGGAAACTAAAAGAGGGCAAATCCCAGATTAAAATTCTGGCAGATATAATCCTTGAGCAGTGTTAGTCCCTACCTTCTCTAACTCCTAGCCTGTGGGGAAGGGGTTGCCCCTCTCACCTTTCCACTGCAGAGAAAGTGGTTGTTGCTCCTCGCATGTAGTAATCATAATTGTAGGAAACCATGTCCATTTCCTCACCATAGTGGCCTGGATATTCTGTTGTCAGCCTACATGGGGAGAACAAAGGGAAAAAAATTACAAAAGAAAAAATAACACACATTGTCATTTCTGGAAGCAAATAGAAGACATGCTATGAAGAAGAGATGGAGTTTGAACATCTCCAGAGATCCAAACTGAATTTATGTGGCCTCTACCTAACCATTCCAGGCTGTGAAGGGACAGATAGCTCTCCTTCCAAAGATGAGAATCTTCCCTAAAAGGATGTAGATAGCTCCCCAGGCTCTGGGGTTTTGAGAATAACATTGGAGTCCTTGATATTGACTAATATCAATATTAGTCCCATTTCATTCAACTCAACTAAGAAAATGTTTTCAAACCTTGCATTATGACTCATAGGTAAATCATAAAATCAGTTTAACTGGTTGTGACCAGGTTTTAGAAAGGAAACATAAAATAGAAAGGAAAATATCACAGCATATAATATATGCAATAAGGATAATTAATGTGTGTAATTTATTTTGTTTCAAATATAATATATGTGTGTGTGTATATTTATAAACTGTACATATTGTTCATTAGTTTAATATATATTTATTCCTATGAGTCATAATTTTTAAAGTATCTAAAAATATTAAATTAAAATGTAGAGTTTTGGCCTTGTTTTCCATTGTTTACTGGCATCTAAAATAGTTCTTGATACATAATAAATACTTTATGAATAAATAAATAGCCTGAGGAGAGTCACTGAATCTCAGTTTCCTGATGTACAGAAGAATAAAAGCTACCTACAGGATTGTCATTGGGAGTAATAAAAATGTGTGTGACATACTGATACACGGCAGGTGTCAAATCATTAGGAGGTATTTTGTTTCTTCTCTTCCTTTTTCTTCTGTCCCCCCCAAGATTGAACCAATCCTGGGTCTCCATGTGAGTAAATCCATTGTTGTCTACCCTAGTAGAAACCTAGAATTTCCCAGTGTTTACAAAGGCTTTGCCACTAGAGATTTTCCCGATTGAAATAGTCCTTTCATCACCCAAGAGGTTATCCAAGTCTTTATCTGGACCCCAAGGTGTCTCTGGAAACAACTAGTTAGTGAGTACCCATAATTTTGCCTGATTTGGATTTACCAGATCATTATATATTGATGCTAGGAGGATCTTCCCCCTCTGCAGACTGATGATCTTTCTCTTAAGATTATAAAGACTGTCATGAAACCTTGAAAAGGTTGATTAATAAACAGGAAGGTCCCTTCAAAGGATCTCAGCTCTTACATGCAGAAAGATCTGTGGTTAGACCAGTTGGCTTGTGACCATTCCTTTCCCCATATTATTCACTTGCCCTTGCCCTAACTTCTCTTGTCTTAAGACATTATTATGCTCTATCAGGGTTTCAAGCTCAACCATGAGCATGCTGCATGTATGCATTTTTGCTTAATGTGTTTTTGAGGGGAAATGGGCTCTGATCTTTTAGAAACCTATTTTGTGCTTCTAAAGAGATGCAGAAGCAGGGCTTCCTCTTTTTAAGAAAAAGGTTGGGTAAATGTCTCATAAATGGACCCAACAGGGCCTTATTTGAATCCCACTGATTTGTGGTCCATGAGGATTTTAATAAGAAATGTACTAATGAAGTTTATTGGAGGAAAGAGAAATGTGGTGAGGAAATGAATAATGCAAATTAGGATTACACGAGATTGAGTGGGATGGAGGGTACCAAATGTTTTTATTTCTGCTAAGGCAGAATCTACATATAGCACTATTACATTAGGTTAAATCCTATCCCCTGAACTATTTGGAAATATTCATTCTACATTTTTACTTTTTAAGTTTTTATTGACTAGTCTTATCTGCCTTCGGAATACTTGGACAGTCAAATACATTTGGAATAAAGTGGGAAAGAAAAGTCTGCAAAAAAAAAAAAATTAAGAATTTTTGAGCTTCAAAGAAGGAAAAGGTTATCCAATGCTTTCTTTAACTATTGCTTTATTTTTGGTAGTTGCCAGACAGAGGCTACCTGCTGAACTGTCTGGGAAGCCTCTTTGTGGGGAACTGCTGTCTGGGAAATTTCTAGAATGTCCTAGAACAGGGAGGTGCATGTCCAGGCTTTAATTTTCATCTTGGTCCAAGCCAGGTTTGGTTTTGTGTGATTTTGATTGTTGTTGTTTTGTTTTATTTTTGTTAGTAACCATGAGATTACGTTACAGAACCTTGAGAGACTATCTTACAGAACCCTGAATTAAGGGGTATAGGGAAAAAGGTTGGATCTTGATGGAAATCTCCCCTACTTTGGAAAACTAAAAGTACAGAGAGACAAATGGTTCCAATTATTGGTAGAGAGTCAACCATCCAAATACCATCCATAGTGAAAATCACTGTGTCATTTGGGCCCAGAATTCATTGTATTTGAGAACCAGATAGATGGGGCTGTATTTGGGTCTTGAGGATATACCACACACACACACACACACACACACACACACACACTCACACACACTCACACACACACACTCACACTCGCACTCACCCAAAATATCCTAATAAATGAAAGCCCCAGTAACAACTACTCAGAGAGAAAAAAATAATTTGAACTTTCAGAAGTAAACATTGAGATAGGGCATAGGGACTTCTCAGAAAAGTAAAAGAGGAAGGAGAGTGATCAGGGTTTCATAAGCTGTGGCACTGGGCTTTCTGAGGCCAGGTGGGGGAAGTTTAGAGTGGTTCCAGCTTCCTTGTGAATTACTGGGTCACTTCAAGCAGTTTTTTGGCAAAACACACTTCATACTGAGCATTGCCACACATTCTTAGAACAATTAGATTGATCAAACAAGCCTTCAGCTTGGAAAGATGAAGGGGAGGGCAGGTCAGAAAGGCACTTTTATTCAATTCATTGAAATGAGTCTTTTAAAGTGTTTCTAGAGGAATCTTATAATCTCCTTTCAAAAAACTACTCTGTATGTGTGTGTCTGTGCATGCGGTGGCTCATTCCTCCTGTCACTTTGGATGAATGACCATTGGGGTACAATTTCTCCCATCATAAAACCTTTTCTGCTGTCAAGGTGAAAGATAGAGAGTTGTTGCAAAGCCAAGTAAAAAGTTGGTAACATAAAGCCACTTATGCTGCTTTTGGGTCAACTGAGATTGAATGTGATGGAAAAAAATATCTTAGTTATAATCTGAAGAAAACCAGTTCAAACTAAAGAGATTTTTAAAGATTGATATACTGTTTGCTCATCCAAGATTCTTTTAAAGCACTGTATTCATCAGAGGATCCACTCAGACTCAGGGAAGGTTTGCTGACCAATACAGTAGCCCAGACTGAGCTGCTCCTGGCAGATGTCATGCTCTTACTGTAAGAACAGACCCATCACAGAGCTGAGCCCAGGTCCACACAGTTGCATCCATTTTCAAAAGGGGACTAAGGATACAACTTACTTACATAAGGCGGCCAATTTTACTCCTTGTTTGACTGACAACTGACTAGGTTTTTAATAGTTAGGCGAAAGGGTTTGACTCATTTATCCACCAAAAGTGACTCAGGATAAAATTCTGTGAAAACCCACCTCTGCTAGGCCTTATTAATCACTAAGCAGTTGGTCACAGTCAAACTCCATAGCACGGAGATCTGTTTGTGACATCTCGGTCTCACTTGCAGGCAATTAGGACAACTGGATTATTTGGCATCCTCCTGGAGGATCATTTTCAGGGCTTTTGCTCCTGCTGGTGTGCTCAAGGACAAATGCAGCTTTGGCTTATGGCCCCAAGTCATCAAGTGTCACCTTATCTTATTTTGTGGAGGCACCAGAAAAGCATACGCCACAGACTGTACCACAAAAACTGGAGGAAAACCCGAGCACTTAGATGTTAACAGAGCAAAATGGAGTCCCCGAGGAAGCCATATTTTAGCTTTTTCCAAATAAGAATAAAATCTGAATGTCTTCCACATCATTCTTTACAGCTTAGCCCATGCTCAGACAACATCTTAGAGAAGCTTCTGGTTGTTCTATACCTGATTCTGTTTTACTCTCATTTTCTCTACCCAATTAGCCCCTTATCTAGAGACATCCTGTTCTGACATACTATTACATGTCAGCGCTACATATTCAGCATTTGATTAAAATAGAAGAAGCCTGCTGAACATCTTATTTTACTGCAATGGCAAATACAGAGAACCTTTTGAGGGCTAGTTGGTACATGGCATAGAATATGCCTTTACTGATCTAGTTCAGAAGTGGGCAGCATGGAGAGACTCAGCATTTGCAGACTTGATGTATTGAGGTTGTCTTACATTCCATATTTAGCCAAAAAGATGATATTCCTTTCTTACAGACAAATGGTCGAGATGTTTCTTAAATTAACCCTGTCTGTTCATGACCATGCTCTTTGTATAATGCTTTTCTAGGTAAACTATAAGAAATGAGGATATTTCAGATTGGATTACTTGGCCAATGCCCGGACATTGTTAACAGGTTCTGCATCAAACCCTGTTTGCATTAGTTTTGCAAAGACAGAAAAATAACTTCCTGATGCAGTTATAACAGACACCCTGGTGTCTTCCCCCCAAAGCAGGGGATTGCCAAGCGGGACCTCTGTAATCACCCAAGTGCCCTTCTCTGTATAGAGGGCCTGAGTCCTGAAGCTCTGGGGGTGTGAGAAAGAATGCCAAATGCTCATGCCAACTGTTTTCTTGTGCCATTTGGGGGGATTATATTTCAAACACTTCAGATATGTACCACAACACAGCAGAACAAAAGTTTCAAGGATGTCTGTGGCTTAAATTAGAAGAGGAAAGTCCCTGGATATTTTTCAAATTGTTCTCTTGGAACTGAGTCTCCAGTCCAAGCCCAGGGCTGGTTGGCAAACAAATGCCTTTTGACTCCCGTTGACTTTGACCAGCTCTGTTACTGGATGGTCACCCTGTGCCTGCATGGCGGTGGGGTGACTCCACCTGTGGATCTCCTCACCAACTAAAATAGCTTTCTTCTCTGTTTTAGCCCCTGGGTGCTACTGTACTGCTATCTAATGCTTCACCCCTTCAAGTCTCATTTTCCCACCTAGACCGAGAGACAGCTCAGTCCTGTGGAAAGAGCATGGGGTTTGGGGCAGGCAGATATGTTTGAATCAAGTTTGGAACTTTAAAGGAAGTCATAGCTGCACTTTGGTTCCCTCACCTGTGTAATAGTATCATAACTTCTGTGTCTGAAGATTAAATGAGTAGGTAGTAGGTCAATGATGTCATCATCATCATCATTAAGTTAGGAACTCAACTGAAATCTATGAATTGCGTATTTACTCACTGACTGACTGATGAAATGAATTAATGATGGAGGACTAAATGATTGCCTCTAGAATCCAGGAGAGGAAAGCAGATTAGATTGAATGAAGCAACAGATTTGGTCTGTAATTGAGTGGCGTACTTTGTTTTAGATAGTTAGGATAGCCTGGCCTTGGGTTAACTAATAGTAAGACAACCAGCCACCTTGGTAAAATTTCTGCTTTTGAAGTTTTTAGCACAGGGAGGAAGGAATCCCCCATATGCAGGTAATAAATACAGTTTATACAGTCCAATAGTTTCCCATAAGGTATTGGTTCCAGGACCCCTGTGAACAGCCAAGTCTGCAGACGCCCAAGTTTTTCCTTATAAAAAATGGTGTAAAAAAAAATGGTGTAGTATTTGCCTATGACTTGCACATGTCCTCTCGTATGCTTTACATCACTTCTAGATTACTCGTAATGCCTAATACAATGTACATGTTATGTAAACAGTTGGGATATTGTATTTTTTTCTACTTGTATTTTTTTATTGTTGCATTTTTTTCCCCTAATTATTTTCTACCCATTGTTGGTTGAACTCTTGGATGAGGAACCTGCAGATAGGGAAGCTCTGCCATAAATGTGTAAATTACATATAAATAGGGCACAGTAATTACAACAGCCACTCCAGCTGATGACAGGGATGATGGATTTTGCTGAAGTTCAGAGGGGCTGCTGTTTGCCAAAACGAGTGCTTTCTGTGTCAGGTAATGCCAGGCAATGATTGCTGGTAGATCACAGAAGCATTGGAAGCCAATGTGAGACCAATCCTATGTTAGACCGCATCTGACATAATGATTTTCCATAAGGGATGAAAGTCATTCCTTCTACCATGATATCAGAAGATGTCCAGCTCATTGCTTTCTTTTTTTGTGTGCCTCTCGTTCTGCAACAAGAGGTAGTGACAATCCTGAGCACATTCTTTGGCCCTCAAACGTTGGTTATAGGAAGAAATAGCCTGTTCATTTTGAAAACCCAACAGTTATTTTAGGAGAACGTAAAGGGAGTCACAGCTGCTGTTCTGGAAAGAGTGGACAGAGCTGATCAGTACTGATTTACAAGGAGGCCCTACAAGTGGTGGAAATAATTGTTCTCCTGGCTGATGGATGTGGCAGTTGTGAACGGCTTCATCCTTTACTCATTAGATAGGGAAAGTGGAGAGAAAGTACAGACACACCTTTGTCACAGGAGAAATCTCATCACTCAGCTTGTGAACAATGTGAGGAACAGAAATGCAAGAAAGAGGGGAAGACCGTCATCTCCCGACACACGAGGAAGTTGGCAGATGCATTTTATAATGCAAAATGAAAAAAAAAATAAACTAAGGATTACATGGTTTGCAGCAGAATAAATGAGAAAGGTGGAAGGAGAGAAACCGTTTTCTACTGTGAGACACGCAAGAGGAAGCCTGGCCTTCTAAAGGCTTCCTCTTTAGAGACTGCTTCCAGAAGTGTCCACTCAAAAAAATTATAAACAAAAATAAACAAAAACCCTGTCATTATTGTAGAGAGCCTAAAATAGATAATGAAATCATCAAGTGAGTTCCTATTTACATTTTTCTCTTTAAAAACTGCAGTATATTTACAAGTAGTCCACCAACCTCATTCCTGGCCAAAATAAATAAGCGCTGGGGAGTATGCGGGTGGCAGAAAAATTGGATTGGGAAGGGTTTTAAGATGTGACATGCAGTCCTAGGACAACAAAGGTTTCCAGTTTGCTCAGAGAGAAGCCGCCCGCCTTGCTGGACCTCTGGGCACTGTGCTGCAGGAGGCAACCGTGCAGGAGTGGCATGGGACAGACATGGCAACACAGGGCCCTGTGAATTCGTTCCTGTCCCTGACACAACGTTATGGGGAGTAGTCATGCAAACACTCCCCACTTTGTCTTAAAATCTGAAAAATGAGAACAGGAGTTAAAGATTAGCTTTGTCTGGGTGTTTGGTGAAAAGTTCTCACTAACTAATACTGTTGTTAACTAGAGCTAACCAAAAATTAAGAAAAACCACTCTCAGGCTTATGATTGGGGCACAGGAATGGGAGTTAGGCAGTGGAGAAGGCAAGTCTGAGCGTCATAGAATCTCAGGGTTGAAGAGAACATAAAAGTCATCTACGTCGATTCTTTATGTTTGTGGTCCAAATACAGTCATGGTATCTAAGGAAGCTAATGAAAGGCCATGGATCTGCAAAACAATTATTTAGAAAAGGAAAGACAGTGGAACCTCTGTAAGTGGACCACCCAAAGTCAACATCAGAAATGAGGCCTGCTGAACTGATACGAACATGTGGTGCACGTCTGGACTATGGAAATTAGGTCAACTTAAGGAGGTGGTCAGTGTAGGGAGGTGGTCACCATGGAGCTTCTGCTGTAGTTGCTCAACTCAAAGCCATCAGCTCCTGGACACACAGTCAGTGCGTGGACGGGAGCCTGGTGTGCAGTGGACAGGAGCCTGGTGAGCTGTTTGGAGAGGAGGGAATTATTACAAACAGTCTCTGAAGGGTTGCGGCTACTTCAGTGACATGTGTTTGTGGTTTGCGGACCACTAGATTAAGAATTCAAATCCTCACATATAAATAAACACGTGTCAAATTTAGATACTCATCCCATCCAGTGGGGACTATTTTGTAATAGACATGTCCACATCTATCAGGAATTTGCTTTCTTGCCAGAGTTCAGGGATGCTGTAATCTACAACAAGAAACTGCACAAAATGAAATGAAAGCCGCACCTTGGTTTCCACCAAACAAATAACTCCCACGGGCCTTGGGGAATTAGCTAGATGATTCGATTTTTCTAGTCAAGAGTGGTCAGATTTCTGAATCCCTAAACACTCATAAGCGCAGAGACGCTAGGTACTTACTTAGCTAGTTCAAAAGAGCGTCAGGCTCCGTATTGCAGCTTTCGAAGTGGGAAGGGAGAACGGTGGTCCCCACCCACATGCCTCCAGCTTCTCAGGAGGTAATTCAAGCTACTGGAGGTGAAGCAAGGGAAGATTTTGAACAGGAGGGTTATCAGCATTTCACTGGGGGGAAGGTGTGGGAAAACAGTTCTCACTTCACTCTGCGGGGCTGTTAAAAGAAGTGAATAAAATAGACCAAGCCATGATGAGAGTCTTTGTCCCCTGTAAAACTCCATCACATCCATGTCAGTGTTTGCCATCATTACTGCTTCTAGGGGCCTTCGAAACTCAGTTACTGATTCAACAAATTGATTACGCATCTGCTCTGTGCCAGGCTTAAGACGCTAAAGAAATAAGACCTAATTTATGCTCAGTGAATGGTGATTTTCAACTGGGGTGCTGTGAGAGGATCTCAGGTGTGTTGTGAAAAATTTTAAAGATCGTTAAGTGAATAATTTTCAAAAGAAGTTCAAAGCACAGAAAGTACGTGGTTTTTGCTCTTTTTTTTTTTTTATGAACATAGATTAAGTGCACTGTGGAAGAGTTTAACTACAGGTTCAAGTGTGCCGAGAGATAAAAAAGATTGAAAAACACAGCTCTAAAAACTTTGTTCCAGGTAGAAAGACATATAACATTATGTCATGACTCGGGCAATTTAGAGATGCTACTAAAATGTCTAGACACACCGGTGGGATAGTGATTCATACACCGTGTGCCCTGATGCAGACTGTTATCTCATTTTGCTACTTCCCCCAGGTTTTCTTTGAAAAAGTGGCGTTTCTTCTGACAACTATCATACTTCTCGGTGTTCTCTCAGCCATCGAGACAGCATACTTCAGCAGGCCTTGCTTCAAAGTCAACCTGCCATGTCCTCCTTCTGAGGAGTTCTCTCTCCTTGCCCCTACTTGGTTCCACTGACTGCTGCACTGTGTTTGGGTGGTGGGATGGGGTGAAGAGGGGTGAGGAGCATGTGGGTGGAGGTGCCAATGGGTGTTGGGAGACCACTACAGACCAAGACTTGGGGTAAATTTTGCCACCAGAGCCTGGATGCAACTCAAGAAAAGTTGCTTATCTTTACTTGTCAATCTTTAACCCTGGGACATTATTCCCACTTGGGGATCACCATTATCATTGCATTCTTAGCATCTTAGGTTGGTGAGCTCCATCAAGGGGAACTTGAGAAGTCATTTCTGAAGTCTGTGAGCATGAGGCTATTCAGCATTTGTGGGGAAGCAGCAGCAGCCTGGAACCAGCTCCTGCGTGACCACTGGAAGGCTGGGGCATCATTGGAACAGTAGTGGAACTTGAGACACAAAGATTCTGTCTTTCTCAGCCCTTGGCAGCCGAGTAAACAGGATAGGCTTCAAGCAGTGATGCTCTGAGTGTTGAAATGGGTCACAGAAATCCAGGGTTAGATGTTTTCCCTTTTATTCCACCCCTATCTCTGCTGTTTGACAACTTTTCTAAAACCCATGAGCCTCAGTTTCTTGCCTGCCTCGTCTCCCAAAGCCTTAGGCCCTAAGCCCACTTCCTGTCCTTTCTCTGTTTGGAGAAATGACGAACAAGAGCCAGGTGGCCAGCCATGACCTGGCATGGTCGCAGACATGGGAGGCTCTCCTCCATCCAGCAGATACCTCGGGCCTGGCCTGCAATGAAGAATGTAGCTGTCCACTTGACTCCTCCTTTACTGGGGAAGAATGAATCAGTGCACCCACAAGAGACTGTGTGTGTTTTATTCCTCAGTGTAACAAACTCCAGTTTCAAGTTCCGCTGCCTACAAGGCTATCTGACCCATGAGGGGTTGACCCTGGGCAGAGTCTGCCTTTGAAAGGCCTGTTAGTTGGTGAGGAGACTAGAGTCTGCCCTGCAGCTAGGAGGGTGAAGGGGACACAGCTTCTAGATGGGCCAGCCCTGTGTGATCAGCCAGTAGCCCTGCCAGGCATGTGTTATCTCATTTCATCTTTACAACTGAACTGGGAAGTCGGCTGAAGTTATTCATTCACCCAACAAATGTTAGTGCCTGCCTGCTGTGTGCCTGGCATTATTTAAACTGCTTGACATTTACCAGTACAAAGATCTCTGCTTGGATATAGCTTAGAGGCAGAGGGGTGAGGTTGGTGGGGAGAGATTAAGAACAATTTTTTAGTAAGAAAATTATGTTTTCTGGAGCATTTTGTTTTACTCTGCACACTCTCCAGAATCACTCATCTGAGCCTTCATGCCACAGCTGTTGAGAAGACAGCTATGCTCTGAGCACTATGCTAGGTACAGGGGTACAAAGAGGAATGAGTCTCCTATCGTCCAGATGCTCACAGTCCCGGGCAAGTGGGACAACAGTACACAGGTAGTCAAATGCGGCACAGGTACTGTAGCAGAGGCATCTAAGGGCCAGGGGACAGGCCACACACCTCCAGGGGGTTCAGCCTCCCCACCCTGCCTGCTGTGGTCCTCTCAAGCTGCCTCCACTTCCGCCCACTCCCTCTTCTGCCCCTGAACACACTCCTCTTGGCCACCCCCACCCCCTGCCCCAGCCCCATGTGTTTCTTCAGAGTCTGATCCAGGGAAATTTTGCTAATGTGGCAAATAGATTCACTGAGTACTAGTTTTTGCTTGCTCTTTCAGGTGACTTATTTGCATTTTAACTGGCTATTAATGGCTTTCAAAAAATGAGAGACTGGTTTCTTTCTTTTTTTTTTTTTTTTTTTGAGACAGAGCCTCAAGCTGTCCCCCTGGGTAGAGTGCCATGGCATTACAGCTCACAGCAACCTCCAACTCCTGGGCTCAAGCGAGTCTCCTGCCTCTGCCTCCCAAGTAGCTGGGACCA